>JAZHYW010025343.1:0-47727 GCA_037355805.1 Ixodes ricinus | reverse complement strand
CGCAGAGGTCATTCAACACACGTCCTGTACCGCTCAAACACTGTGTCGAACTGCGATTTGAAGTCAGTCCCACTTCCAACGGTGTATGAACAGGGGCATTCATTTCTTGGCATGCCTTGAAATAAATCGAAGTGATGCAAGCTGGGAACACACTGCTGCTGCTTCATTTGGGAATAACTACGGCCCTCGGCTTGACCACAACCCAGTTGCAAAATAAAAGAGAAAAAAAGAGGCGAAAAGGAACAACTGTCTTATCAAAAATTCTAACAGACAAATACAAACCCAGTTCAATTCTAGAAAATAAGGGGACTGAAGTTTCTCCTAGCAGTACCATCCAGTCCACTTCCATAACTTCAAAAAAAAAGATGGCTATCCTCTTGAACCATTTTGACTGCAAAGGAAAATTGGCTCTGCATGAACTGAATTCCATGGAAGTCTAACTTCTGAAATGTAATGAAGTAGGATCAATGTAATCAATTTATAGTTGAATGACATCAGTACACTGCTAGACCAATAAGATATTTTCTAAAGCAACGGACTGAAAGTAGCATTAGAAAGTAGCATTAGAATTCAATAAGTGCTCTATTGACATAAACTACACTTTCTCGGACAATACACAGAATGAGTGGCAACTTTTCATTATGCTACGCACAGGTCCAAACATAAGGACTCATAAAACAAACCCAACTAGTTAAACAAATCTAGCTTAACGAGCAAACGTGTGCCGGGACAATAGGGAGTTTTAGAATACCGGGCGGTACTTTACCGCGCGTTACGGACGGCAAAATAGCGAGGATTGCGGCGAAGAGTTTTAAAATAGCGTTTCTCTGCCGGGGACCCAGAACCCAAGCATCTCGCGCTTAAAGCACCACCAAGATGTCGCGACAGCTCTTATTTGGAAGTTAGAACGTTATATCTTGAAAATCAAACGTTGTTTTTTGTCTAGAGTAACATTTTTATAGTTGTTTTATACTCAATGCCGCATGTTTTTGTCACTGCCGAGCTGCTCTGTTGTACAGTCGGGAGCAAAAGTTTGCAGGGCACGGGAGCGCCAGTCTGAAAAGACTGGCTGCGACTTCTCACGGCACGTTGTCGCTCTCAAGACTCACGCTTTGCGCGTGCGATTCCTTTCTTGTTCGCGGTCATGCTTTTTCGCTCGCTTACGCTCGACACGCAAGAGATAAGTAGGACTGGCGCAAGGTGCCTGCGAAATGTTATCTGTAGCATGCGCGAGCTCCGTCACCCATCACTGCGGCTGCGGGAGACTCGCGGCATGATGACTGTCATAGCGGCAACCTTGCGCCGGTCCCGGTTATCCCGTGCACGTCGGGCGGAAGCGAGTAAAACAGACATGGCTTCGAGCACGAAAGGAGCACATTCTCGAAGCGTGAATCTTCAGAGCGGCCGCGAGCCGTGAGAAGGTGCAACCAGTCATTTCGGCTGACGCTCCTGCGCCCAGCAAACTTTTGCCGTCGACTGTACTTACGAAGCAAAGACGATCCACTACCCAGGCATGTTTACTTGTCTGCCGCGATCGTAAGGGCACGCGCTTCGATAGCTTTGAGCTGTGCATCCAGCGATCCTTGGCGTTTTCAATACGCTTCGACCATACCGAACGCGGTCGCCGAGTGCGACTCACGCAGTTCCCGAGAGGGCGACGGCGTCGAAGACGTGATCAACGGAGGTGTCGTGGGCGCCACCTTTTGTCGGTACCCGCGCTATTTCGAGAAATAACGGGCCCCAAAGCTCGAGTCCGAATGCTTGTTTTGGGTCTGGGCATGCACAGCAGCGACGACGTTCTTCTTCTTGGGGTTGCGGACGTTATTCTAGAACTCTCTAATGTTCGCTACTTGTTCAACGCGTCTAGTTACAATGCAAACAAAGGACCATGCTTTCCATACTGCGTTGAGTTGCTTGTTCTGCGCCGCATCGTCGGTCTTCCGCGCCCTTCTTGAACATAATCACCACAAGAGGAAACTTCACAGAGAGATAAACTTGATTAAATTAGCACATTTCCATGTCTAGAGGCATTTCCATCCCGCTAAACACATGTACCCAACGCACGACAAATGCAACAATCCCAACCTATGCCGGAAAAAGAAAAAAATACAAAGAACTGGTGTCGCTACCGATGGGGCTTCGAAGGCGCGATCCTTACAATACAAATACGAAACAATTAAAAGTTACACTACCGAAACCGAAACTGACCAAATCGAGATAGAGGGGCGCCGTAAATACGTCTTTAGAAACTTAGGTGTAAAAGAGCGTGAATACAGTTATTATTATAAGCACAGGAAATAAATGTGTAAATCACAAATAGCACCGACGCGCTATTTGCTCCGGGTGCAACACAGTACCCTATTGAAAAATCCGGCAAAAAAGCTTCCAGTGACATTAGGTGGAAACGGGTTACTCTCCACTCATTTTCACCAGGTTCAACCAGCGTGGATTCACCAGTTTTTTGTGGAAATATTGCCGGCCCGCCACTTTCAGTTACCAGATTCCGGTGTACGTTTTACCGGAGCCACTTTTGAGTTAAAATCCGGCAAAAACTGCCTCGTGACATTCAGTGGAAACGGGTTAATTTCCCACTCATTTTCACACCAGAAACCAGCGTCGTTTACCGAGTCTGTGGTGGAAATATTACCGGAAGACACTTTCGCTGAAAGTTACGCCAGAAACCACTTTCGATTACCCGTCCGGCTGAAATCCTACCGGAAGCCGCTCTCGTTTTCCAGGGACACCGAAGCTCTCGCTGGTAGCCGACGATAGGGGAACGGCTAAAAGACAAGGAAGTCAAGTCGAGCAGGGGGACTGAGTTTGTAATGGTGGCCGCCGGTGCAGTGGCACTCCCGTGAGTGCGTGTCTTAGCTCGAGACGACGTTGCAATCGTGAGGAAGTGCGTGCAGCGAACTGTTTTGACGATCCAAAAAAGGTGGAGCAGCGATCACCGGCAACTGTGCTATTTGCGACAGGCAAAAGTCGGGGCCACAGCTTGGGTACGAGACCACTCGGGCGGCATTCTCGTGAGTGCAGTTTTAGCTCGGGATGACGTTGCAACCTCCTCAAAGAAGCGGGTGCTGCAGCGAACTGTTTTGACGACGTCCAGAAGGGTGGGCGTCCACGTTCGTTTTCATCCGAAACCAGTTTACCTGCAGTGTGTGCGAGACTATTTCGCCGGCAAACAGATTTTCGCTGAAATTTCATCGGCATCCAGTTTCCAGATTTTGCTGAAATGTCACAGGCAGCCACTTTCGTTTCCCAGACGGCCCGGTTTTTTTAATCTTACCCGAAAACGGGTGGCTCGCTTCCCTGTTTGCCGAGACTTCACTCAAAGCCGACGCGAGGGGAGGGGGAAGCCGAGGCGAGCAGGGGATTGGGCGTTCTTGGTGCCTCGCGCCAAGGACGGGTCCCCTACCGCACCCTCTCTCTCTCGCGTGCGGTCGTGGGGAAAATGCAAGAAGGTCGTTTTGCTGACTTTTTTTTATTTATGAAAACCGGCTATCTTTGTTTGTCAACGAGCAGCGGCCAGCCAGGAACGAACGCTCAGTCCTCGGATTCTCGTTTCATGTGTGCGACCTGTATCTGCCAGAGCAGCTGCGTGTGCAGATGAAAAGAAAATATCTTTCAGTGACCTGTTTCTTACGCCTCTTTTGTCCCGTCCGGCTTCGGACGCATCCAGCGAGCGAAAAAGACTGTGCCCAAGATTTCTCAACATCGGCGGATGTTCGTTTCGCGCGTTTGTGGTTTTCGCTTCGAGCGTGCTGCTGAGCGCCTGGCGCACCCGCGGCGGCGGCGTCAGGACGACATCGTGAGTGTATGTGCCCGGGATTTCTCAACGGCGGCGGATGTCTCGTTCCGCGCGTTCGTGGTTTTCGCTAAGCGTGCTACTGACGCCTGGTGCACCCGCGGCGACGACATCAGGAACGACATCGTGATCTGTGCCCGTGAGTTCTCAACGGCGGCGGCGGATGTTCGTTTCGCGCGTTCGTGGTTTTCGCCAGACGTGCTGCCTAGAGCATACGTGTGTGTCCGTGTGGTGCACCTGCGCGGTCTTATTACCGTACGTCCTAGGGATTTACCCTGCGGCATTGTGAGTACCTTGCAAGATATCTTTTGCGACAAAGAACTCAGTTGTTCCTATTTGGTCTGATTGACTTTTGTCTACAGCTGTGCAGGAATTGTTTCACTGGTATCGACCCGGTTGAAATAGTGACATAAAACCTTCAGGTCTATGTGGACTAACCACTTTAATTGTTACCGAGATCGCCCAGCATCTGGTAGGCTTATACACCAACCACGGTTCACAGGCTATCTCCTAAGTGCCTTCCGTTGACTTCCGAATAAAGAAAGAAAAAAAAAAGCGGTGAATTCCGGCCAATCTTCAACACTGTGCCAGAGTCTTTGCTGAACATATCATCCTTTCGTGCGGTAAAACAGAACGTAAGAGAATGGTGCCTCTACGCTCGCGCAATATTAATTATATAATTACTTAGCGCATATTCGTTGTCCACATTCCTACATTATTGTTGTTTGTTTGTTTTGTTTCTCCCAGTGTTCACTGTGTCACGGTATTTCATTGGCTGCACAGGTCTCACATACAAGCATCTTTTTTGCTTTCGTGGGCCAGCACGCACACATGTATTTTTTCGTGAGATAATAAAGATATTATTATCTGGTTATCTTCTGATAAATTGTGGCTTTACTGGAAGCGAAAAGAGTCCCATAGTCCAGTAAAAATAGATTTTACTGAAAATGAACTTTCGGCGGTGCAGAAAGCCGGTGACACTCGGGTAAAAAACCGGTAACATTCCCGTAAAACAACCGGTGACATCCCAGTAAACTACGGCTTTACTGGAAGTGAAAGCTAGTTTTATAATCCAGTAAAGTAGACTTTTACTGGAAATGACATTCCGGTAAAAATATATTTTCAATAGGGTAGGGAGAAGATTTTTTTTTGTGTGAAGATTACTTTTAACTTACACTTTCAGCTTACAGTATTTTATTAGTAACTTATTTTAACGCACCATGCTCCTAAGCTTTATTTAGAGTATGGTCCCAAAATTCACTTCAGAAAAGCAAGCATTTCAATAGGATATTTTCCTTTAAATTGTGACTGTATCTGAGTGTTTGATTCTACCATTACTTTCGAGCTACAAAACTCTTTGAATATTCACGATCCCATTGATGTACAACGATAGTGTGTTATGTAACCTAAACTGAAACCATTTTTGCCATCCGAAATTGTTTTTAAAAATAAGCGTAACACTCGCATAATTAACTTGACTAATGTACTTTTATACATGCTGGAATTCTAGCAACACATTCTTTGGACGTGGAGCAGAGATTTGCATCATACAGCCCAAGCTACATAACACATGCATCAAATGGGACGTTGTATTTCTGACAGGGACTATTTTTACCTCAGTTGGATGTTTGACACGATATATCAGCTCTGTCCAAAAACAACTTTCCAAAAGCACAGAAACATGTTCCCATTGATCCGATTCTCAATTGTTGCGTCCAATATGCATTTACATCGTTTTGACAGACATACGTCTAATTGGTTCCTATTGCACAAATAGACATACACAATTGGCCTAGACATTCCTGTTGGGCCAACAAAACATTTCGTTGGACTGACAAAGATTCCTAACTGGTCCGATAAAGTCCTTATGGGAGCAGTACAACCTCCTATGGGACCAAAAGGTATGCCTATTGGCATACCTACTCCTCTTTATTTTCATGTGTATTGAATTGAAACAAAATGACAACTCAGAGTTCATTTATCAGCCTAGTGTGTAATTCGTCTTTTTCTTACTGGTTTTTATTCTGTGGAAATTGGGATTATGTTCCCGTGAGATTGTGTGAGTTGGTTTAAATTTTTGCGCGGTATTAAATCAACAGTTGCTACTTATAAATGTTTTGAAAATGTTCCAGCAGCACTCTGTATTTATAATATTAAACAGCATGTGCTTCCCAAACTGTGAGGCGCGAACCTCAGGGGTGTCGGGACTGACCTAGCGGTGCGTCGCAAAACAACTGCTGGCTTGTTTGTTTCTTTTTTTCCAATGGTTTTAAATTTGTTAAATTTACCTATATTACCTAAGAAACTAAATTTCAGAGTTAATTTCAATATGTTACTGCTTATGCACTGAGATGGTAAGACATCTGGTTTAGCCAAATGCGAATGGAGGAGGAGGCGGGGTCGTGGCAGGATATATTTTATAATTTAGTGGATTGCGCGCTTAGGGAAGTTTGGGAGCAGATGCTGTATATTGAGTCATTATGTCTATTGCTGTGTCATTTTGATTGCCCGAGACAGTGTGCTAGTTGAGAATGGGAATAATTGAATCTCTTTTGATTTCATAAAAGGGTTAATAAATGGTTTATAAGTATGAAAAGTTGTTGGATTGCAATTTTGAACATGACTTTATTTGAGGAGGATGTCTTCTGAATAGCAGGGAATCTGCATTCATCATTATCTTCACCTTTGCCTTTATCGAATTCCTCTGCAGGGGATCAGCTCATGTCTATTGGATGCAGGGCCGGATTTAGAGGGGGGGGGGGGTCCGGACGTCCTGACCCCCTCTTGAGTTCTGCATGTGTAAAATTCAGGGCGTAAAACGAAGGAGATGGGGAGGGGGTCCCTAAACATATGGTACGCTGACCAGCACCTGACCCACCCCCCTCCCCTCAGGAAATTCCTGCGTCCGCCCCCAATTGGGTGCCTTATGGTAGAACTCACTTCAGTGTTTATTAATAAATTCAAAAGAACAGATATTGCATTCTTAATGATACTACTCATTTGCAAGAGTCCAGTACATTTATAAACTAAAAAATATTGGATATTGACTGGGTAATGATAAAACTCGTTGGAATTTGTAATGAGTAAACTCAAAAGAATGGATATTGAGTCGGTACCGATAACTCATTGGAATTTGTAATGAGTAAACTAAAAATAATGGACATTTTGTCCTTAGTGATAACACTCATTTCAATGTGTAATGAGTAAACACAAAATAATTGAAACTGATTGGGTAATGATAACACTCATTTGAATGTGTAATGAGTAAATTAAAAATAATAAATATTAGCTTTGTAGCGATAAAACTCATTTAAGGTTGAGTTCCTTTTAAGTTTCATTTGACTTTACAAAATACCATTAGAAGCTCAATTGAAACTCATTGTTTAATTTTTGTAAGGGAGGCCTAACCCCGGCGACTCCGACGCAACTCTCCACCTGGACCTTTCGGAGCCCTTCCAATGCACGTGCCTCAGGGATGAAATACGTCGAGGTGGCAGGTGAGGAAATCTTACCAGAAGCGTGTACAGCACCAGAAGGTTGGTTAATGATTCACTGGCAACGGGGCTCACGAGTACTCAACAAGCTAGGTGAAACTGCGACAAGCACGGTCGAAGATGACACATGCGGCCGGGCAACAAACCGAAAGCCGCATCAGAGACAAATGAAACTGCATCATCAATCAGCACAGACCACGGCATAAAAGAAAATTATTCCTGAGAGCACGAGAGTGCCTCGCTGTAATTAAGGAATGCCCCTCGGAGCTACGCGACGGAGTATTCTGCGCCATCGGCCGCGCTGTGCAGGATGCGGAGAAAGACCTGCTGCGAGTTGACCAGTATAAAACCTGATCGTGACAAGCACACCAAAGCATGAATCGAGACGAGAAATACAACACGTGCTTCGGAAATCTGCATCGCAGTAAAATCCTACGAAGCCACCGAGTACGCAGCGCCGCCATATTATTTGGCAAAAGAGGGTTATACACAATATCCCCAATTATGACAACATCAGTGATATTACGAGAAGCCTTGTCTATAAAAAAAATCCTACCATAGTTCAAAAATAAATAAGAATGGGGAAAACCAACTTGGCGGTAATCGTCTTCGAGGGCAACAATGTGCCCTCTTACCTGTATTACCGCAGAGCGGAGGACTGTTTTTTTTTTTTTAAAGAAGGCCCGAAAGTGTTTTTCGTCTGCGCAAAAGGGGGGCACAACATGGACGTATGTCCGGCGCCCGAAGACAACATACGCCACACTTGTGGTTCAAAAAAGCCACGAGAAGGGCATCAATGTTACCTGATATGCGCCCTGTGTGGGAGGGATAACCCGACAGAGACAAAAAATAACCATTTTCGATTTTCGTACCTCGTGGGTAAGAGACAGCGAGAGAGAGAGAACAACGGCAAGATGCCGATGGCCAACACGGCGGGCGCCGATTCGCTGCGACGACATCCGTTCCCGGTCGTAGCGGAGGTGGGAAAGAAAGAAAGGAAGAGGCACAAGAGATCGTTCGAGCTGCCCCTCCAAGTGTCGAGAAGCGACAACGCCTAGGGGCAGAGACAGCAGTACCTTTCGAGATCCATGTCAGGCCGTCAGATCTTCAGCATCCAGGGCCGGCATCAGTGAAGACCGACATCCCGAAGCGGCCGACACCAGACCCCCGGAGAAAACAAAAGACCAGAACAAGGTGAGCTGGGATGGTACGGTCTGCCACAGTTCGGCTCCACAGAACTGCAAAGTAAAAACTTAGCTACAACTCTAGCGCGAAACAGGCCGACAAGCAGCACAAGGCGGAACTCACCGTAATCCAGCAAATGGTAGAGATGGTAGTCGCCGAGAACTCAAAGCTAAAGGCCGAAGTGGCAAAACTACGATGAACCAAAAACGCAGAAAAAGCGGACGCCGCAACGCAGGGTCGCTCGCAATCGCAGGCCCTTCCGCCAATCCAGGGCAAGGCAAAAACAAGATCCACACAGGTCCCGCTAGTTCACGATTCGTCTAGTGACGAGATGGAAATTCGGAGCCTGGGTCTCCTCCTCCAAAGCGTAAGACAGAAGACACAAACACGAATGCCCCAAGACCCCCGAAAAAGTCAGAAAAAAGGGAAGCAGAAACATACAACAATTTGGGGAGAAGCTGAGCGAAATGCTCACCTTAAATTTTGAGACCTTGCTGGCGAAAATTTCCGAAAGCGGAGGCACGCAAATATCACCAGTTAACCCCAGGGTAACGGCGATTGAGGCCACCTCAGCGCGCCTTACCGGAGTGGGAGGAGGCGCAGGTGCGCGCAGAAGCACAATCTAAGAAAAATTATGCGTACATATCAGGGCAGAGACGACAACTTAATCGAAGAACTCCGTAACAGATACATTGGTACCAATCCGAGAAAAAAATATTAGCAGATACATGGGAGCTTTGAAGGAGGATCTGGACCGTTCGTTCACTACGGCGGAGGTGCGAGGAGCCATACAGCATCTCTCCACCAGATCCCCTAAGGGACCGGATGGTGTAACAAACAAGGTGCTGATGAATCTAAACGAGGACTCCATCGAGGCTCTAACCAAGTACCTGAACGAATGCTGAACGAAGGGAGAAATCCACAGACAGTCGAAGACCGCCAAGGTTGTCATGATCCCGAAACCGGGCAAAAACCTACAGCTGGAGTTCCTGCGGGCCATGTCGCTCACATTCTGCATGGGGAAGATGTAACGAGTAGTTTTAGGCATACTAAATTGGCACACAAATGAGACGGGGCTCTTCCCTCATATTATGAAAGGCTTTTGGCCCAGGCTCTCGATTCAGGGCGTGATGCGGAGAGACAAACATCAAATAATAGATATCGAAGGATGCTCCCTGCTAGATACCTCCGCCATTCTGGGGTTCGACCTAACAAAGGAATTCGATAATGTAAAAGCACGCAGAAAATCTAGGGAACTTAGAATAATTGGAAGTAGGTCAAAAGATCTATGACTACTTCCAGGATTTTTTATCCGGCAGGACGACCATACTGACTGTAAGGGGGGGGGGGTTAAGTCAGGAGAACTGGAGATGGGAAGCATAGGCACGCCTCAAGGCTCAGTCCTCTCGCCTTTAATGTTCAACGTCGCCATCATCGACTTACCACGAATTTTAGAAGAAATACACGGGCTAAACCACAACCTGCACGCTTACGGCATCACACTCTGGGTGGTTGTCGGCAGAGATGGGCCCGTGCAGAATATACTGCAGCAGACAATAAACGCAGTGGAAGAGTACGCCGAACCGAAAGGATTAGTCTGCTCCTCACAAAAATTGGAGCTCCTGCTCTATCGGCCGACCCGGAGAGGATGAAAATAGCAGCCACTGAAGAACCACAAATTCAGCTATACGTCAGCGGGGGCAACCCATTCCTGTAGTACAATACATTATGGTATTATGCTTAAAAATTCAGAAAAAGGACCACAACATCGAGACAATCCGGACGCTCGAAAAACGTGTGTATCAAACCGCCCGCCTAATTTCGCGGATAACAAACCCCCATCGCGGAATGAAGGAGGGCAGCTTAATCAGGCTGGTCCAAGCATTCGTCATGATGCGAGTAAACTACGTCATTCCTTCCTTAATATGTAAGGTGGATTAGCGCAATAAAATCAAAGCTTAGATAAAGTGAGCTCACAAGCAGGCAATCGGCAAGCCAATCCCGACCTCCAAGAGCGCTTTGAAGCACTAGGATTGCACAACACGCTCGACGAGCTATCAGAAGCACAGAAGATAGCTCAGCTTGAAAGGTTAACCGGGAGCCCGACTAGCACGCACGTCCTCCAAACACTACATATCAACTACAAAGGGAGAGTCGAAGAGAAATACAACATTTCACGCTACATCAGGGGTCGTATACACACCCTACCATTACCAACGAAAATTCCCCCCCGAACACAATTCGGAACGGAGACAAGCAAGATACACAAGCGATACACAAAAGTTTCATACACCTCGAGGGTGTGGTTTATATGGACGCTACAGATTATAGCGATCGCGACGACATGGAAGTTTATCTACAGGGCAATTCAATCGCCTCTTGCACGGTTCTCACGACGTCACCGGTGGTCGGGGAGGAGGTAGCCAATGACTGGGAATGACGTCGTTCTTCCGTACCAAATACATAGTACGCGACTCCAAGCCGGCAATTATCAATTACATGAGAGGATGCATTACGTCTGAGGCCCTCAAATTCCTACGGACCAGTTTCCAAGGATATTGAGTTCGAGGAGTCTAAATCATGTGGGCGCCATCTCACTATGTCCTCCTGGAGAACAAAACAGCGCAAGGACGCGGCTCGCGTTTTGACCGAAGGGGTCGAGGTCGCAAACATCCTCGACATAGGTCGTTCCGCCGGTTACACAGAGGAGGCCGTTCGCCTACCGGGACACCATTAACCACTACTGACTGGAGAGGGCTAAATACCCTGCAGCAGACAGGGCCCTGTCCAAATGGCAGGCAGATCTGGCGCGTTCTTCAAACAAATACTATTTTCAAATCCAGCGGCGTACAGGCGCTGCTATATTGGGCTATATTCCAGCGTACGTAAGCAGTACGGAAACACGGCAGGCCAGCAACATATGAGCTTACCCTCACAAAAATAGGTATGGACGTCCTGTATTCTTACTAGTGAAATTCTATTACCCCTATGTCTATTCTATGAATCACTGTAGACAGTTCATGGACCATTTATGGACCATTGGTTTGTCATAAAACGGTCATAACAAAGATATAGAGATCTCCCGATACAACATCGTTTTTTTTTCATTTCTTCCTATTGCCATGCTAAGGCCCTTGTGAGTCTAGGTACATCCTAGTGCCTTTCTATTGTGTGAGCTACAGATTGGTAGATTAATAAAGTGATATCGGGCAGATGTTTTCTCTTGGTGTGAGAAATGTCCTGGTTAAAGACTGGTTAATTAAGGTTCGGGCATCAATAAGTCACATTAATGTCTAGAGACATGTCAAACTGCAGGGTATATGCAATATGGAGGTGCAAGTGTTTAATATGTACCGAAATAATTTTTAAATGTTGTTATCTTATTTTGTTATCTCTTATCTTATTCTAATTAAGAGAGCAGCGCCACCATTTAGCGACGAATTGAAACACGAAAGTCCCTTTGCGTGGCCAATGCTAGAGTCACTTCATGTTTCCAGAGTACCGAAACTCCCAGTCTCGATAATCCAACAAACGGTGCAATTGTTTTTGTTTATTTTTAGTGTGACTTTCATGAGCATTTAGAAAGCATGTTTTTGCAGGAAAACAAGCTGAAAAAAAACTCTTTTTTAGGTACCTTTATTAGAGATTAGTACAAAATGGGCAGCGCCCGATATTTTCTAAATTCTTTAGTTTACAAGGTTTCGTAGCAAGTTGTTTTTATGCACTTATGTCTCACCGGTGGTTTCAGGTAGAGCGTCTCGGCCTGGGCGCGTCTTAACTTCGGTAGAAATTCGCGACGCGTCCGCTTGCGAGTCGGTAGTTTGCAACCCCGAAACCCCTTCCACCGTATGTTTCGACTCCAAAATGGCCGATTAATGCCAAAATGGAAGGTTTGAAGAGAACGCCATCAAATGCGGTACTCCAGTACCAATATAAGGAACCGTGCAGTTCCCCGAGTGGTCGCTGCGAGAGAATCGGCGGCGTTGCGATCGCAGTTAGTTCAGTACTTGAGTACGGATTGGTGAAACTTTTTCAGAGCAGTCTCTATGACAGTTTTCTAGCTGAGTTGTTCTAGTAACATTTGTCCCTTCGGACCATGTAGCTATAGCCCCTGCAGACTGAGTGGCTTTTCTACGGACTACGCAGGGACTCCGTGCACACCCAGTATGGCTTCTCTGCAGACCCCATAAGAACCCTGTGTAGACTGCGTCGCTTCCCTGCGGACCCCGTCCGTAGTTCCTGTAGACCTCTTATGGGTTCTTTGCAGACCCCGTAAGGACCCTGCGTAGACCATATATGGGTTGCCTGTGGACCCCCTTTGGACTCCCTGTCGACAAGGCATGGGTTATCTGCAGGCACCCTATAGACCAACACGCGGCCCTGACGTTACACAGCTGCGGTGGCACTGTCAACGGCGCTGCGCATGTGCAGAAGCTTCACTTCCTGCGAATACGGCTTCTGCGTCCGCGCAGTGCCAACACGTGGTGTGGGGAAATACGGGCCTGCTTGTAAACAGCATGTCGGTATATAAACACAATGATGATCCTCTCTGGACAAGCTATAGTGTCCGTATAGACTCTATATGGTGTCTCAGCATGGGTAGGGCATAGGGTTACCCTACATCGTCTCTAGAATAGGACGTCAATGGAACGTCCGTTCGCCAGTATTCTATAGACCCTTTCTTCAAGGGCGCCGCCATATTGAAATGTCGACACTTCCAGTAGGGGCGAAAACATTGTTTTGCCGTCGCCACGCCAGTAGAAGACAGGATATAAGCGTAACCGTCATACATTATCGTTTTGCCTCCCCCTTATTTCTTTACTCGTTACTGGTTGAAACGTTTTAGTATTTTTTCGTCGCCCATACCGGATACGCCTATTAAGTGGTTGGGGACGATAGTACACAAAAAGTTCTTTAGGTCGGCCATAGGATGACTTCAGGAAAGGAAGAGTAGTCGTGGTCTGCCTATAGATGCCTTGTGTTCTTCACAAAGACAATGCTCTTTAGAACATCCTCGGAGTGTCTATACATAGTATTGTAAAGGTAGCCTTCCTCCATACAAAATGTGCAATACAGAGGAATAAAGCTAAAACTTGATTGTTAAACGTTAGAACCTCCAAGCAGTGGGATACTATGCTGCTCAGCTTGGACCCAGAATAAGAGGTCCATCAGGTCCAGATGGTGAGGCCGCCGCCGGGAAAGCCGAAACGGAAGGTCTCTCGATGGCGATCATCTTAATTTTCAGCTTGGCGACTTTCCACTCCTCGAAAATATCACCCTATTTAATTGAAAAAAAACTATGCTTTAAACTCATTACCTGCTGCGTCAAAAAAAAAATATCATTCTTTGGGAGCTTTATATTCAACTTCCAAAGCGTCCAGTTGAAACTTAGCCTTCGGTTGCGCTCTTCACCGATAATTGTTGAATACGCGTCACGGGAATGAACCGGAACTTCGTTAGAACATGGCAAAAGAGGATGAACCATACATTTTGTAACGGGCTATGACATAAAGCTGGAAACCTTTTGAAGCCTATCTCACGCAGGTCGTTTCTTAATGGTGCCAGTGTCTCTCAGGTTAGATTCCTCGAGCGATTCCGCCAGACCTGCCCCACTTCTATCAGCGCATAGACGAGACGGCATCGTTCTATTGCTCTGACAGCGCAAATAATATAACCTAAGAAAAAAACTTTCTATCACAAGAAACAAACTGAATTCAGCTAAAACAAATGAGCGAAACCTTGTATTTCACCGTACTAAGAGAGTATGCGCCAATATACCGCCAGTGAAGTGCTGAGAAGAAAAATCACACATAATGAAAAGGTTTACCATTTTGGATTAACTCTGGGAAGAGACATCAAAATGTAGAAGGGACAGAGAAATAGACAGGATCACGTCGTCCTGTCTATTTTCTGTCCCTTCTACAATTTGATGTTTCTTGTCAACCCCAGTTTCAGGTTAATCCAACATGGTTAATATTCACCAGCTCTCCTGCAACCTTACGATTTTTTCAATGAAAATGTATTTCTATGTCAGTAGTGACTGCCACTTACGAGAAATAAAAATAGACTATTTATTTAAGAAAACAAAACAAAAACTCGGTATAGTGACAACGTGCGTAACGCAAATTTTATTGGAAAGTACAAAAACCTTTGGTGAACTGGCTACCTTCTCCTCCTCAGCCATCTTGGTTTCGTGTAAAAAATGGGGTGGGTTTCTCATGAGTAAACGTTTTACTTGGTAATCTGTGTTATGTTCGCTAAGACTCAAACATTTATCGTTTCTATATTGATGGCTTTGACGAGCGTACAAATATTGGATTGCGATGCAGCGCATGCCTTGATTATAATGCGTCTATTTTTGAACCATAAGAAGCCGCCTTACTGGCTGCCGAGGCGTGGCCAGTCATTCGGTCGGCTGTACGTCAAAACGTTAAAAACGTCCCGCTATTACTTTTCCATCCTAAACCAAGGGTTAAGGATGAGGGTCATGCCGGGTTCTGTGAGTTTGTCCTCAAGATTACGCCTGGGGCTCGAGGTCACCTTGTCACTAACGACGGCGTCTTAGTGGGGAGAAGGCTTCTCAGTAGTTGGAAGGCAGGCAGTGGGCGGGGTCCCGTAAACCGCTGTATACGTTGCCCCAAAAGGAAAGAGTCCGGAATCTGTTTTCTCGAAAAACAGCAGCTGGCTTGTGCTCGCCTTTTGCACGGAAACTTTGGCGGGACTACCGTCTACGGCGGGATTCACCTCTGGTTGCGTAGACGGTTTGGCTTATTGTACCAGACCCTGAAGAGTTAGTTCGGCCTCGTCAACCTCCATGGTCAACGGCGGAAGATCGTCTTTCGCGTCTCCGCCAGCGCCGCGGGCGCCAGTCATCGCGCTGTCATCCCTGTCATATCCAAAGCGGAAGGAGACCGATCACTTCGGCACGCAACAGTGCCGAAGTGATCGGCGCGCTTGAAACGCAAGCAGGGCTGTGCTCACCCTCTGACGACAATGAGGATGTACAATTTCTGGAGTTTCAGTTTGTCAGGCATGCCGTCGGGCGTGACGCGGCTCTTGGGCGCCATTTGCACGATGCACGGAGTAGATTCGGTGACCTCGAATTCGTTGACGCTCGACTTCTCGCGGGAAACTTCTATGAAATGCCTTACGGCTCAAACGGTTTCTTCATCGCATCGTCGTGGACGTTTGTGGGACTCCAGAGTATGCGCGGGCACACCTCGGTTGAGTAGAGGTCAATGACGACGCACCATAGATTCTTGATACTAACCTCTTTTGCGTCAACCAGACGTTCCTTGGCTTCGTGCGTCCGAAACGTGGCCTGCGAGATATGGTTCATCCGATATGCACCCAACCAGGCAATATCGAATGACAGATCGTTCCGGCGGGTTCATGGCGAAAATCCTTAATACGAAATGGAAGCCAGCGAAGTCGCACTGAAGCATGACCGACTTTAAAACAATTGACCCGGAAGGCACGTGCGGTAAATCAGTACTTAAATCTTCTGTGAAAGATGCGCCAACAACATACAAACAACCACGGCAGGCAAGGGTCGACGTCGCCGCTCCGTCGGAGACAGTGATCTTGAGACCGCCTCGTGGGAGCGCAGATGTATTCAATGCACGCCACAGCAATGTGTGACGTAACGATTATTGCACTTTGACCAAATACCACTTAGAACGGATCCCTGACGTTAATTACTTGTGAAGCAGCCGTTCATATTTCAGCACACGCAATCGTAGTAGCACAAACAATTAAAAAGAGGAGCAGCATTCACGCGCTACACTCGCAGACAGAACATGCGGCCACGTTATCTGGTGCCGATTATATGCCGCCAATGTTGATATAGCAATGGGGTGGTGTTGGCACGGCGCAGGTAACGAGCTGAGTTCAAGCCATTGTTATGGATCGGCTATTGTCGTCATTGCAGCTATTGTTCATGGCTACCACCCGAATGCATCTCGAGCTAGCGATAATCACGAGCCCAAATAGAGTGCGCATGAAACGCTTGGGTCCAATCAATGAGCCGCATTCAAATATCGTCACTGGAAGTACAGCCAGCGCCAAGCTACTTGGTCAAGGTTTGCAAATAAGATTTTGAAAGAAAACGCTCGCATTTGTCCTTGAAGATACGTCGCAACAATGAAGGTTCTTGGCGACTGGCGTTGCGTGCGAGTTTCCTTGAGTCCCTCTAGTGCCAGTAGGCTCGTGTAAGTTGAAAGTCTTTCTAACTGCATATAGTTGCACTGCCCATTTAGCCAAACACGCAATATTTAGTGTTTTTGTACTACCCGATGCCCAGTGCACACGCTCTCTGGTAAAAAAAGAAAATATATGATAATATTATACCGTTCAAACCCTGTCGATGCCAGAGGTTTGCAACGGCAGACGCGCCTCAATGCTACCGACGAAAAAACTTACGAAAGCGTTCGGAACAAAATGGGTGGATGTCTATTTTGTTCCCAATGACTATGTTCGTGCACCCCATGGTGCGTGAACGCAAAACCGATGCCGAAAGACTTCGCCGTGAGTTGTCACAGCTATCGCTGCGGCTACACTCTGTATTAACACGAGCCTGCTCAATTTTTTATTTCTATTTTTATTGGTGAGATTATATTGCTTAGTATAAAAATTGATTCACACATTGCACATTTTAGGAGACGTTTTAAGAACATTAGCTTGTTACCATAAGGAGCTATTTAGTGATTCCTTCAAACAAGTAACTTTTCCTTTGACTCTCGCTGTGGATCTTCTTTTTAATTAGACGGATCCTAACTGCAGGGGTGCATAATAACGTGCTTTATGGAGCCAAAAGCAATGTTTTCGGTGGGTTTCTTGGTATTATTCTATCGGGCATAGTATAAACAACGTTATTTATACTAGCTGCCAACTCCTTGGCTGCATTTAATGTACGTAGAGTTCGCATATTGCGAGAGTTATACTTTATTATGATAAATAGTAATATCCTATTAATATGCCCACAATATCAATTTTTAAACAAGGGGCAGTATTGTGCAGTGTATAGGAAAATCTTTTAATTTCTGAAGCGTTTTCTTGTTTCTAAATTGAGCAATAAGATTATGCTGGAATATCTGTATACATTAAAAATGCTTTATTTCTCAACAAATATATAGTCAAAACATCTCGACCCGTCGAAACCTAACGCTTAGTAAAATAAACCGTACCGAAATTCATGCAGCACAGTTTTTGGGGATATCATATATTTTGTCGTGAAATTTATTACCGTGAAAGCCCCCGAAAAACAATGTATAACAAAACTTAACATCGTTTCCCACATTATGTTTTTTAGGGGCGAAGCTCCTTAGGGTCTACCCTAGTACATCCATCCGGCGTCAGTGCTCACATCGATTGCCATCCCATCTGTCTGACATGGATGAAATATTACATGTAGCCGCTCAACGTCTATACAGGAGAAGGCGCTGCGGTCAAATGCGTATATAATCGCGTTAAACTTTGAAATGCATTGGCTCAACGTTTATAGACGAGAGGGCGCTGCGGTTAAATGCTAAAATGCGTATATAACCACGTTCCATACCACACATTCTCTTTCTGACATGGACCGTTCACTTAAGCGGTGGAGATGCGTTCACACAGCTTCTAGCGGATCCAAGCTGATCCGCTAAAAGAACCACTGGCTCTGCATTTCACTGACCATGAAGCAGTAATACTGAATTCGAAACGCATCCCGGAACTCAGCACTATCTATGAGCAATAAAAACAAATCAGCACCATCAGCACTACCTATGAACAATAAAATCAGTATCATCAGCACCACCAGAGCTTCGCCCCAATCAACATCATTCACCACGTAGAGATGCGGCCTATTTTTTTTTTTTTGGCCATGAATTACCAGGAAAGTGCAAGGGTTAATCTTCAAAACCTAGAAGTATGAATGTAACCAGGCTTTTTGTAGCCTGAGTTTCTAATGAATTATCCGAATGAGGCTTCACTTGTAGTTTTTCGGTTTACAGGTTGCATATTTGGCTAATGGCTGGTAGTTTGACAATTATGGGGTGAAGCATATAAAGGTTACAAAAAAACTACCTCGCGAGTAAATAATATCTTAGAGAAAACGCTTATTAGGCCTTTAATAGGCGGTTCTCTGGCAAGCTGCCTTGGAGCGAATTTTCAGAGTGTCTGTCTAGGTGAAAACCGCACGCATATGCGCGAAGTAAACATTTTGTTTATTATATCAAGGATTTTTTTTTGTGTGTAACAGGCATGCCATGCCAACAGCAACTATCTATCCACTAGCCGTATGTATCCCCAGCACACCCATTGCGGGTATCTAACTGTAGGAGAATGGGTGCTGTGTTATGATGATCCTCAGACACTACAGTATAAGGTAAGAACCGGGGAGTTTTATTGAAAGTCCAGTTCTACTTCTTTTCACGCAAAATAATTACTACAGGAACCGTTTTTAAACGCAAATTAAAAATGTTTTCACACTAAAAAAATGGCACACGTAGGAAAAATTTTAGGCATTTCTCAGCACGTCTATCATTTGACTGGACCGCGACTCATTGCTGAGCTGAAGAGTCCATTTTCGTATACAAGCTTACGGATGCAACTATGGCACAAGTCAACTCAGATATTACGCACCATACTAGAACCTGCTTTTTTCACAGTGTAACTTTAATTTTAAAATTTGATTTTCTCTTCAGTTACTTTTTCACAAAACGAAATGACGCAGTAACAGTTAATGCGTTCCATTCACAATCTCGTGATTTTCCCCATAATAGCGATATTAAAATTCTCCTTTCCTTTAGGTTTTCTAGTCATTATTTTCTTAACCGCTATTGTCTTCCTTAAAAAGTTTCACATCTTTTTTCTCTTTTTTGTGTTTTTTTTTGGCTTGATAGTGTTTCGAGTTTACGGCGTTACAACTGTTCATTTTACTCTAATTTTTATTGCTCATGCCATTACGTGGAGCAAATACGAAATATTTTTTAGTAGATTATGAAAGCAAAGTTTGTTTTTTATTCGATATTAGTGACAGCAGAAAACAATAGTGCACCACAACTCGTAGTTAAACGCATGATACTTCCGCGTGCACTTTATTATAATAATTCATTTTTGTGTGTAAACGTAAATATGAAATATCACCGAATTAAAATTCATCACCAAGTAATATTTGGAGTAATTTTAATATTAGTGTTATTCATCAGGCAATAAATGTTTTCATGAATCTGCTACCACTCGCACCCACATTTATCCTTGATTGGTGTGCGCTTGAATATCGCGTCAATCACAAAAGAAAACCGCAAATTTTCAAAGCTTGTGTGTTCGCAATTGGAATTCGTCACCGGCCTCGTATGCTAGGCCGCGGATATGTTTTATTTTGAAAATTATTAAATACCCTTCCGCTTTATTTTATTAATTGGTCCAATGTTTTTTGGGAACAAAATATGTTGTATTAAATTCAAACGCATACATTTCAAGTTATTTGTGCGGACTATGCTCCACAAATGAATTCAACCATCGGGGTCTATATAACTCTGCCAATGTCTGTCCCTGCAGATCTGCGAAGCAACTAAGCGATTCACATATTTAAAAATTGGAATGGCATTGTTTAATATGGAAGCCGAAGACTCTCAAGGAAAGTGCTCTTCCCGAACGCATTTTCCCAGAGCTCAGGGTTACTGGCGAGCCAACGCGGTTTCTACATTTTTCAGAAAAACTGTTAATCAGTCAAATTTTATTCACAGAAATCTTTCGTGCCCAACTTAATAAAGCTTTGAGTGTTAATACCTAATTTGAATAAAAGGAATTTCCAGTAAAACTATCCTGCTTTTGCTATTATTGAGCGTGTGACCATGAAACCCATTTCAGAGGAAATGGGTTTCATGATGCTAGCTGCGTATCATCTGTTCTAAAAAAAGACACACTCACGTCGTCCTTTTCGCCTTAAAAAATATGGTTGAAAAAACCCAGAGACTGCGGGTAAACGACACAACACTAAAAAGTCTCTAACACAGCTGAAATTTTTATTTTCCGAAACCTGGTTATATAGGCACTTCGGTACAAAAGAAAAAAAGGGGAGAGGGTGAGAACCCCAAAGAATGCCACTTTCCACCAACGTAACCTCTGACTAAACAACAATGAAAACGGACTCTGCGTCATGCACTTCCCTTATCTTTGACCTCTCGCTTCCCGACCGCCAATTACACTGATAACCCCAAGCCCAGTAACACACATACAAAAAGAAAAAGAAAAGACCGATCCATTGTTTCCTCTACCCGAAAACCTACAGACATAAACCTTGAAGGTCAGAACTTTTCACAGCCTAAAAAAACTCCGAAGTTCGTTGTCTAACCCAAACGACGGCTTATTAATTGCGTTCCCGTGACCTAATATTGTTAACGACTCTTTTATCAACCGCATATGGCCGTCTTTTCCCCGCAACTCTACTGAAGTTAAATGCCACAACGGTACACATTTGCTACATTCGATCAGATGTTTTGACACTTCGGAGTACGGGTCTTTTTTCTTTATACAGCGTTTGTGCTCCGTCAACCGCTCATTTATACACCGTTTAGTTTGTCCAATATAACAAAGGCAACAATCAAAAGGTATCTCGTAAATGACACCCGACGAACATTCCACATCCCTTTCTCTGTGTTTTATCGCGCAGCCTGAAACAGTCGAGGCAAAAGGGGTCAAACGGCTCAATCTATAATCTGTAGAAAAGGCGGTGTTAACATTAAACCTGCTGGCTAACGCTTTGATGTTGTGAGAAATTTTATGAAAATATGGAAGGACTACTCGCTTTGAAGGTCTAGGATTTTTCTGAATTGACTTCTTTGGAAATATCATATACACCAACTGCCTTAAAATATGTTCCTGAAGATATCCGGCAACCGCGAAACGTTCTGTGAGACGACGAAGAGAAGAGCCAATAAAATGTGAGCATGACTTCTGTACTGTTGAATTGATGAGATTCCGAATTATCCCCAGTTTGACATGTTTAGAATGGCAGCTATTGAAAGGAAGAAGAGGTTTTGCTGCGAACTTTCCGTACTCCCAACAAAGGCCTGAACTAGTCCGAAGTTGAAGATCGAGATATTGTAAACGGTCGTCATTCGGTCTCTCTAGCGAGAACTTTATTTCGGGCGCTGCTTCGAACACTACTTTCTCCAAAGAATCCGCTAAGGAGCCATCTGTAGAACAAATTGAAATATCGTCAAAGTACCTCCTCACCAGAATTTCCTTAGGGGACCTATGCCTAGAAGACTCCAGAAGACGCATATCTAGGTCTCTTACGCAGATCTAGGTCACTTCATCGATGTTCACACAGTGGCTTGCGCTAAGGAAGATAGAAGATGGACTACGACGTAGCATTTAGAACGTTAAGACTTAGGATATATTGCCGGAGGAAGTCGAATCCGGTTCTGTCTTCCGCATTGTCTGTGCTAAAGAAGGTCGTCAACCCATGTGATGTTCAACTATCAAAACCGATGGAACGCATTCTTGCTAACGGCCCTAAATTTTGAGTAAATATAAAACCGTCCAGGATGGATATTGTATCTGCGATTCACACTGTGTCAAGCGCCGTCTCTGACCCGGCGGAAAAAAACTGCATTGATGGCGTCTTCTTTAAAAAGGATGTCGGATCTGGTTGACGATTCGTACAAAAGCGACCGTAGGGACTTCAGTAAGATCGTATCAGTCAAGAAGGAGTTAGATGGGAAAGGAGTAGTACTCTTAGAAACCAATAAGTCGAGTGTGTTTTCAGTGTTACCAATGTTGGAGTTCCAAAGGAAATCAGACGATGCAATGGCGGGGTTGTTTAGACCTTTTGACGGTTGTTTAAAGAAGTCCAAAAGGGAAATAGTGAAGGGTTGTAAGGACGCCGATCTAGCCGCTTTGACCACCAGAATTAATAATGTTTCTAAAGACACGTTTGGCATTAAATTTTTCCTTAAAGACCATCAGGTGGATCTTTCTCTCAGAGTTGTCATAAACGAGAATGGCACATGGCTGAAAATAGTATCCTCATTTCTTCAGAAGACTCTCACGATATTGAATACAAGATCCCCGTTGTCGCTCCGTTGTTCTGATGATTTAGTGGCTGACTTGCAGCCTTTCAACGGAAAGAGGTGCACGATCTTTTCACTTGATATAAAAGATCTGTACTATTCTTTAGAACCTAAAACTTTATTGGCTAGGGTAAGCAGCTTTTTGGAAGAACATTTGGTCAGTTTCCAGTCGCAGGCGGGGATATCCGTTCAGGATGTTCTTAGGATTTTAGAGGTGTACCTAGGTTCTACGGTGGTGCAACATAACGGTCAAAGATACATCCAGCAACAGGGTGCGTGTATTGGATCGGCGGTAGCCCCAGCTCTTTCTGATATTTATTTAAGAGACCTAGATCTGCGTGTTCTGCAGTCTTTTAGGCATAGGTCACCTAAGGAAATTCTGGTGAGGAGGTACGTATACGATATTTTGGTTTGTTCTACAGATGGCTCCTTAGCGGATTCTTTGGAGAAAGTAGTGTTCGAAGCAGCGCCCGATTTAAAGTTCTCGCTAGAGAGACCGAATGACGACCGTTTACAATATCTCGATCTTCAACTTCGGACTAGTTCAGGCGTTTGTTGGGAGTACAGAAAGTTCGCAGCAAAACCTCTTCTTCCTTTCAATAGCTGCCATTCTAAACATGTCAAACTGGGGATAATTCGGAATCTCGTCAATTCAACAGTACAGAAGTCATGCTCACATTTTATTGGCTCTTCTCTTCGTCGTCTCACAGAACGTTTCGCGGTTGCTGGATATCCTCAGGAATATATTTTAATGCAGTTGGTGTATATGATATTTCCAAAGAAGTCAATTCAGAAAAATCCTAGACCTTCAAAGCGAGTAGTCCTTCCATATTTTCATAAAATTTCTCACAACATCAAAGCGTTAGCCAGCAGGTTTAATGTTAGCACTGCCTTTCTACAGATTATAGATTGAGCCGTTTGACCCCTTTTGCCTCGACTGTTTCAGGCTGCGCGATAAAACACAGAGAAAGGGATGTGGAATGTTCGTCGGGTGTCCTTTACGAGATACCTTTTGATTGTGGCCTTCGTTCGAACACTACTTTGTACGCTGTATAAATGAGCGGTTGACGGAGCACAAACGTTGTATAAAGAAAAAAGACCCGTACTCCGAAGTTTCAAAACATCTGATCGAATGTAGGAACTGTGTACCGTTGTGGCATTTAACTTCAGTAGAGTTGCGGGAAAAAGATGACCATAAGCGGTTGATAAAAGAGTCGTTAACAATATTAAGTCACGGGAACGCAGTTAATAAGCCGTCGTTTTGGTTAGACAACGAACTTCGGCGTTTTCTTAGGCTGTGAAAAGTTCTGACCTTCAAGGTTTATGTCTGTAGGTTTTCGGGTAGAGGGAACAATGGGTCGGGTCTTTTCTTTTTCTTTTTGTATGTGTGTTACTGGGCTTGGGGTTATCAGTGTAATTGGCGGTCGGGAAGCGAGAGGTCAAAGATAAGGGAAGTGCTTGACGCAGAGTCCGTTGTCATTGTTGTTTAGTCAGAGGTTACGTTGGTGGAAAGTGACATTCTTTGGGGTTCTCACCCTCTTCCCATTTTTTTCTTTTGTACCGAAGTGCCTATATAACCAGGTTTCGGAAAATAAAAATTTCAGCTGTGTTAGAGACTTTTTAGTGTTGTGTCGTTTACCCGTTTACCATGTGCAATGTACACCAGCTCGTTTGCGCCCTTACATTTTGTTCATAAAAAATATAGTGGGCTAGAAGGGGAACTGTAACAAAAGTGCGATCAAGAGTGTACTGCGATTCACGCCTAGAAAGTGCAGCGTGATCTTTATGCTGGTGTAGGGACTGGACCAGTGCCCCCTCAATTGCTCAGTTCCTGGCAGAAGAGGAAGAAAGCAGGGGGCCGCCGCGCTCGTTGCTAGTGCAACATTTTCCCCCAGGCTCCGCTGCTCTAATAGGGTCCCAGCGGTATATTGGGAGAGTTTCGACAGTTCATGTTCGCGCCGCCGTAACGCCCTCATACCATGTGAGCCAATCAGCCAGCGGGGAAGACTGAGGAGGCGTGAGCGCATGGGCGCGATCTCCCCGCTGCCCTCCTCTGAACCTGGGGGGGGGGGGGGGGAGCGCTTTTCGAATTTCGCGCTGTGGAATGCATGGGATCGATATTCAGATTTCGTTTATATCCCTTTATTTCGCAGGCTCTGGCAAAAAAAAAATATTATATTGTTTTTTTCTCGACGGGATAAATGACTAACGAATGAAGTGTTCTCAACATTTAACTGCAAACCTTTTTTCAGGCGGAAAAAAAAAAACTCGGTCCACAGGAAACGACGCGTAGCCTCAACAGTGCTCTGCACCGAAAGCGTATTGTGTCAAAAATGAAGGTCGTTTCCTCCTTGTTCTCTCCTTCCTCTCTCGCTTCTTTGGCGCTCTCGTCCCTTTCCTCCACTTTTCTCCTCTCCACCTCCTCCGTCGCCACACGTACTGGAAAGACTATCCCCATACAGGGCCTTAAAAGGTTTGCCCTTGGTCGAGCCCTGAGCTGCTGCCGTTCGGCCGCAATGTAGTACGGTGGCCGAGAACGCTGCCGGTGGCATAGAATGACCGAGTCTGTTCTAAATTAAAATCGCAAAAGCTGTGCGAGCAGTCGAGAACCTATGCAACTTCAAATAAACAAAGTATACTTTAATTATATTGGTTGCGCAGCTCAAGCTGAAATTGGGAAGAAAGAGGATTATACTAGTATAGTATGTGAATTCGGAGATGTTAGGAAGCGAATTATAAACGCCTGCTTGTGTCGTTCGTGTTCATTATAATTTTTTAGATCATTTATTGTAAATCTGCACTACGATGTACTATGAATTTCTTCTTACACAATGAGGGTGAAGAGGGAATGGGGGCTGACAATTTTTTATATTCAGGATTTATTTTCCTCGAATTCGGGGCGTCTGCGAGAAATCATCGTTTAAGGTGTGTTATGCTGAAATGGTTAACGGGATACGGCAGTAGGATTCCTTAAAATACGGGGCAAAAATACATGGCAAAGCCAATGCTGCGCACACCGACCGCCGAGCACAAACCGCGCAAACCGCGTCAAAGCGGACGACTATATTCCGGTCAGAAAATGATGACGATGTTTAACCATTTTTACCTTGTGCACGCAAGCAGTCGCTATGAGTGGTGCGCCGAAGGCTCCTCTCTGGTATTCTGGCAGGCGCAGAAAGTTTAATATTGGCACCTACAGGGCGAACCACTAGGACCTCCCAATCTCACGAAAGAGGAAAAAAGAATGACGCGTGAGCTATAAACTTACAAGTTGCAGTGCAGTGCCTTTCCAGACCCGGCCCAAAAACGTTTTCGAGTTCACGGACGTGATTCCCAATTAGCGCGAGTGAAATGCAGCAAGGCGAACCATCGGGCCAGCCGCCCGCCACTGTTGCAGCATCCTCAGTCCGCCTGTCAAATTACTGGCGCCGGAATCCACAAGTTTGGCTCCTGCAGGCGGAAGCACAATACTAACTCGCTGGAAACAGCTTACAGGGTCGGAAATACTACCGCGTTCTTTCCGCAATTTCTCCAACTCCCGCCGATGTGGTTTACAATATGCTGGCGAATCTATCTCCAACAAAAGTCTGTCACGAACTGAAGACTGCTCTGGTTCAGCGCACCGAGGTCTCGGAAGGATCCCGCCTAAAGCAGCTTCTCACGGCGGAACAGCGCGTTGATCGGACGCCAAGCCAGTTGCTGCGACGAGTTACCCAGATCTTTGGGGAAGGCGCTAACAATCAGAACGACGTCTTCTTCCGGGAGCTGTTCTTGTAAAGCCCCCTTACCAAGTTCAGAGGGTTTCGGTGACTGCGACAACGTTGGAACTAACCAGACTTGCGACACTGGCAGACGCAGTAATGGAGGTTTCCACTCCGGCTGTCGCCATTATTGCCGTGGCTCTACAGCAACAAAAAATCACTAGACTCTGGATCGGCCACCAACAACCACCACCTTTATTTATTTATTTATTTATTTTTTAATTATTAATACTGGGTCAATTGCGGCCTAAGCAGGATTGTACAAGTGACTCAACAGAGTCACTCATACTGCACAAACAGTATAAATATGTACACTTGTTTACCTTTTCAATTCACGCAGTGTTATGTAATACGGGACGGGGCACCTGTATGTCAATGGTAACCTGTAGTTAGGGCTTTACCAGTTTAGATATAGGAACCCGAACCTGCACATGTTGACATATTTAGACATAGGAACCCATATCTATATAGGATTACATGTTTAGTTAGGGGAACCTATATTTTTATTGGTTTACACGTTTGGATGATGTACTATAAATCAATATGGTTTGAACATTTCGCCTACGAACATTCGGATATATTGAAGTTCAACAATTCACAAAACATTTGTTAAGCAAAGAACGAGCACGATAAAAATAATTTTAGGTTGTACGTGTATTGCAGTGAAGCCAAGTTGATGTCGTCAATACCTCAATGAGAAGCTTGACGTATAGGCAAGCCGAGAAGTTAAGCTTGTTAATATTTTGCGAGAGCTATTGCTTTAGTAATGTATCCTCCTCTACTTCTTGCTTGGAGAAGCCTCGCGAGGATGCCTTCGTATGTTCCTGTTCAGTGCGCATGCATGGGAAATTAATACAACAATAAGTCATGCATCGTTCTCGTATATGTTTACAGCTTCTCAAAGAAATAAGCATTTTGCTTGCTGCCACTAAAAACGTAGCAATTTTTGCTACAATTCAGGATTTGTTAATATTTCCTTGTGATACCATGTCTATCCCCAGCAATTATCTTATGGCCACTGATTTGCCCGGAAATTGACTCAACAGAGTGATAAACAAGGCATTACCAGCCTCGAAATATAGCGTGAAAAACTAAATATAGTGGTTATAGCCTTTCTTACAATTTTATATCGTCGTGCGTTTCAAACCGAGAACCTCTGTTGGCACCACTGAAGTGTGATGACAAAAATGAACGAAATGAGCAGTAAATCACGTGACCAAATGAGTACAAGAACTTCTATGGTGGCAAAAGACTGCTTGCAAGCTTATTCAATGGGAAGCACGAACAAATTTTGACATACTGTGTTCGAAAGCTTCTGGCCGACTCAAAAGTGTATACCACTGGTTACGCTACACGTCTCATGCGCGCAGAAATCTGTATTTTTTTCGGCATCATCTTCATTTACGGTTTTTTAGATTGCTATCTTAAATATTGTGGTAAGGGTGACTTATAGCAAACCATGACTGTATTTCACGTGCCGCACTGACGGAACCTTTGAAGCATGCTTTTAAATGTGCACCGTTCAGTTACGGTATCATGAATGCTCGCACTTAAAACCATGCTTCAAGTGCTCCTGTAGTGCCGTACGCAGAACACCGTAAAGGTTTGCTGAAAGTGCCTGTGTGTCCATCTACGAGATTGTCCTGACTATGAGGGTGAGGATCGCTGCGCGATCTTTTGTTTTGAGGAGTATGGTTCTGCTGACTGTCCATAGGATTCGAGTTCATAGATTTTGTGAGAGCGGGGCGCTGAATTCCAGCCACTATGTCTCTCTTGAGCTGCACTTCAAACTTGCGGGCAGCTACCGCGTCTCTTGTGACACATCTGACAGCTCTGGCGTTTTTCGGGAATCTTCAGTAGCGTTGTAGGGACATCACGACCCGGTCCCAGAGGTTTTACAGGTGAAGGTCCGAATTAATAGTGTCAATATCTACCTGTTTTTTTTTTTTTTTTGTGCTCGATACCACGGGGTCTTCTATGGTGTCTTTGCAAGCAGTTTGTTCCGTGCTGTTTTTGAGCCGGTACCATATTATAACCCACTTGATAATATGTGTGAAGCGTTTCCAGAGCTTGGAAGGCGTGGATCTTGTAAGAGTAACGTTTATCCTGGCTGGCAGGTAATCGCTCCCACGAGTGTCGGCCTCTGGCTTCCAGGCGCCGTTTTCCATGTGTGGGCTATTTGTCCAGGCTAGATATGTGGTGGTGTGTATCTGCCGAGCTTTGCATCTGAAGCAAAGGAAACTGTTTTGTGTATGTTCATACAGCCAGACGTTTGTCTGCCTGAGTGGGCGTCTGGTGTGTCAGCTGAAGCTGAGCAATTTAGCCAGTACGGTACAACCGCTAGCCTGGGGTCTTTAACGAGCACCACGCAGTAGTGATACACGACCGCACGCCGGTACCAGGCTCATCCAGATCGAAACAGGCAGGGGTTTGGATTGAACCCAGGATTCCTGGTTTCTGCAGCCCGAGCTTTCGCTCCACGTGCTCCGACCTGGTGTGCGCTAGCGCACTCGGCCATTGATCCCCCTTTGCATCTAGGCAGTGCCTTTTCCTCGCGGTGTTCATCAGGGTGTAGGGGTGGTGGGTAATATCTTGCGAATCATGTCCGGCACCAAGTCATTTGTGTATAGTCCCACGCTTTGTGCTGAAGGCTGCGTGTCAACCCCTATGATCTCGTCTTTAGGGTAAAGGCCATCGCGATGTCCAATCCATCCGTGGTTCGTGGGTTTCTTGCGAGAAAGCCAAGTTGGGTAGAACACGCACACTAAGACGACAGGGCTGTCTTGGTGGGTGGTTTGGACGGCTTCCATTTCCTGATGTTTCGCACGCCGCAACTGAATTTCGACTTGTGTTGTGGCTAATGTGTCTTGAGGGAGACATGGCCTATCCTATGACGCCTCCAGTTTCGCTCCACCCAAACGTGTGCACTAGAAGGTGGGCATCTCGACTATCGTGTTTTATGTTGGATGTTTGGCATTGAGTTCTGCATGCCGACACAGACCTCGACAGTTCTTTTGAAATACATTTACTGCCACGCTGTGGGTTAGAGTTTCCCTACAGCGCTGTGGATGCGCGTCCTGGCAGAGATGGCCGTGAAGAGCTGGTGAAGCGTAATAGCAAATACCTTTCACACTAATACATGTAGCTGAACCAAAAATAGATGGGGTCGCTGGGAGACACAGGAATGCATCTCTTGGCAAGGGGTAGTCAACTCGGTGCCGAATATTGAATAGTAATGAGCCATGTGATTCACTATTTTGTCCTTTTATTGTCGATACAAAATCTATTATTACTGATTAAAATTGAGAAACACTTGGCTATGTCACTTTTGTGTTAATTCCTTTGTTTCAAAATGTTGAGTGTAAAGTCAGTAAAATTATTCGCGTATGGGTACTTGTAGTTGATGTTTATTTCAAGCTATGAATTATTATATCTAGTTATTTGAATATTCTTCCCTTAGCACCCTCAAGTCAAAAATATTAGCTAAAACTTAATTATATAGTGTTTTTTGTGCTTTTGGGGGTGAGATTAACTTCACGGAGCTCATATTGGCTTCTAAGACCTATTCTTGACGTGGGCAGTTTTACGTGGCTATGAATAACTTTAAGTGACTATTATTCCTAATTCTGAGGCATTGGTGTTTCTGGAGTTAAATTTACTTCATGTAGCTATTATTGAGTATTGGAATGTGTTCTTACTCATATTGGCTGGAAATTGCTAAACGTGATTTTCAGTCCATATTCTTATAAAGTTATGAAGTTGGTGTACTTATACATTTTATTGTTTAAACCGGCTATTATTAGCTATAGGCATCTAATATTAATCTGGTTGGCTTGAATTGGCTGTTATTGTCCGCAAGCAGTTATTTCTGACCTGGTTGGCTCTGACATGGCCACAAATAGCTATTAGCGTTTATTAGTGACCATGTTCTCCAATTTTTATACTCCTGAAAAAATGGCTTCAAGTGGATATTGTTGGCAATTAGCATCTGTTCTTAAAAAATCACCTTCGGTCTCTCCAGTATAAAAGTTAGTGAAAATTACAGTAATATACTTGCTATTCTTGACTGCCCACAGCCAATTATAGATTGGTTGTGGCCAGTTCTTCGCCAGATTAGCTGGAAAAGGGTATATATTTTTATCAAGTATTAGTCACAATTTATGCAACTCGACTCTGAAATGATTTTATTGACTTCAACTGGGTAGTATTAGATATAGGCATCTATTCTTGAATTGGGGGCTTGAAGTAGCTATTATTCACTGCAAGCATCTATTCCTAACCTGGTTGGCTTGAACTGGCTAGATAAGTAATTATTATTTGAATTACTAGCTATTTCATTGTATTCAACTATGATTTGATTCATTGGATATTAGAGCGCAGCTCTTAGGCGCCCATTTCCGGCTCGAGCGGCGTCGCCGTCGCCGTCGGCGTCGCCGTTGCCGTCGCCGTCGGCGTAACCGCGCGGTGCATCATGGGTAAATTTTCCCGAAGAAACACGAGGTCCTCCCGAAGGACCTCGGGCTCCTTCGAGAGGACCTCGGGAGGACCTCGGCTCCTTCGGGAGGACCTCGGGAGGACCTCAGGTTCCTTCGGGAGGACCTCAGGAGGACCTTGGGTTCCTTCGGGAGGACCTCGGGAGGACCTCGGGCTTCTTCGGGAGGACCTCGGAGGACCTCGGGTTCCTTCGGAAGGACCTCGGGAGGACCTCGGGTTCCTTCAGGAGGACCTCGGGGAGGGGGGGTCACGTGACCCCCCTGAGGTCGTCGTAAACGCGCGGTGCATTATGGGACGCGTGACGTCACTGATGACGTCATCGGCATCCGCATCGTCATCGTCATCATCACTGGTGACGTCATCAGTGACGTCACTGATGACGTCATCGGTATCCGCATCGTCATCGTCATCATCACTGATGATGTCATCAGTGACGTCACTGATGACGTCATCGGCATCCGCATCGTCATCGCCACTGATGACGTCGTCGTCACGTGACCCTCCCCCAGGGCACGTGACCCCCCCCCCCCGAGGTCACGTGACCCTCCAGTACCCTTCCATCCTCCTCCTCAAGAGCTGCGCTCTCATTCGGCGTTACAGAGAGTTGTAAACGGCTTTCACTTTTTTGGATATGGCATCAATATTCACGAGAATGGCTTCAAATTGATCAAATTCGCTATTCAAAAATACACTGGACGTGCTGTGAAATTCCACTGTTTATAAATAAAAAATGACATAAGGTGGCTATTGCTGTCAATAAACATTATATATATATATAAATATATATATATATATATATATATAGGCTTGTAATGGTTATACGTAGGTAATAGCAGCGATTATATGCACTTAGAGTGTGTATACAGGGTGATCTTTTAACTGCACCTAATTTTTAAATAAGGGGGTAAAAGTTTTATGAATGCGGTTTTCACTGCGTGTTTATATGGCTTCGCGGATATTAGATGGGAATATAACCATCACTATTATCAAAAGAATTAACCGAAATTCGTTAATTAACTTTTTAATTACTGTAATTAGGATATATGTTTATAGTACAAACTTTGAGGCAGTCATTTGCCAAGACTGTTCCATTTTGTATGAATTCGCGTAATCTGCCTGTGTTCCAAGATATCTGCCCCCGAATTTTTTACTTAATGCGACTTTTTATCCACTCAATTTGGCAAACCCACGAAATTGGCCACTATAGCCAAACTTTGCTACATTAGCCGGATAAAAGTGCAAATTTCGTGGACGAATATCCCGGTACAAAATCAGGTTACACAAATTCTACAAACTAGAAGAGTCTTGGCATATGACTGCCTCAAAGTTCGTAACATAAACATATATCCTAATTACAGTAATTAAAAAAGTTAATTAACGGATTTTAGTTAATTTGTCTGATAATAGTGATGGTTATATTGCCACCTAATGATCTGCGGAGCCATAGAAACACGCAGTGAAAACCGCATTCATAAAACTTTTCCCCCTTTTTTTTAAAATTGTGGTGCAGTTAAAAAAAAACACAATGTATGTAAGATTAATTTTAACTGTCTAATTATGGTTATAGGCAGTTAACGTTCACCTAGTTGGATTGAATTCGCAAGAAATGGCTGAACGTGACTAGAATTTACAATTATTTGCTATTTCTAATTCTGCAAATCTTGAATTATTTTATGTGGCTTTTTTGACCATTATAGGTCCGTTCACACTATTGCAACCGAGTTCGACCGAGAGAGACCAAATCGGTTTTAAGCCTCCTGCGATCTCTTAGGACCAGCTCCGCTGCAGCCGAGCTGGTCCTCAGAGATCGCAAGAGGCTTCAAAACCGGTTTGGTCTCTCTCGGTCGAACTCGGTCGCAATAGTGTGAACGGGCCTTAGCCTCTTTTTCTCAAACAGACTTGGATTGCCTGATGTGCAAATTTCAGCCATTATAATCTGTTTTAAAGATTAGCCTGAGATGGCTACGAATTGCATTTCGTGAATTTAGTTGACAATGCAGAGCTATTTTGGTGTTTATGAATGAAATCGCTTCAGGTGTTTTTATTGGCTATAAGCATCTATTTTAAATTAGATAGATTTTAAATTGCTATGGCTGGCTATTCGTTACCGGCATTATTAATAAGCCTTCAAATGGCTACGAATGGTTATTAGGAACTGGTCGTGATAATTATACGCTATTTATACGTTTACAAACTGCAAGGACTTCCAGCGGCTATTGTTAGCTATTAGCATATATTTTATACCAGATTGCCCTCAAGTGGCTAGTAAGGTTGTTTGTGAGTATAATTAACAATTCAGCACTATTCAGGTATTTTATTATTATTACGGCTTGAAGTGGCTATTTTGGCTTAAGTAATGTCGTGTATTTACATCTATTCCTAAGAACTTCGCCTTAAATTGGTCCCCCCCCCAATTGCTCAGTTCCTGGCAGTAGAGGACGAAAGCAAGGGATCGCCGTGGTCGTCGCTTGTGCAACATTTCCCCCAGGCTCCACTGATCTAATAGGGTCCCAGCGGTATATTGGGAGAGTTTTGACAGTTAATGCTCGCGCCGCCGTAATGCCCTCCTACCAAGTGAGCACATCAGCCAGCGGGGCCGACTGAGAGGCGTGAGCGCATGGGCGTGATCTCCCCGCTGCCCCCATCTGAACCCTGGGGAGGGGGGGGGGGGCGCTTTTTTATTTTCGCGCTGTGGAATGCATGGAAGCGATATCCAGATTTCGTTTCTGTCCCTTTATTTCGCAGGCTCTGGCAAAAAAAAATATTATATAGTGTTTTTTTTCGGTGGGATCAAATGACTAACGAATGAAGTGTTCTCGATGTTTAAATGCAAACCTTTATTCAGGCGGAAAAAAAAAAAACTCGGGCCACAGGAGACGACGTGTAGCATCAACAGTGCTCTGCACTGAAAGCGTATTGTGTCAAAAATGACGGTCGTTTCCTCCTTGTTCTCTCCTTCTCTCTCGCTCCTTAGGCGCTCTCGTACCTTTCCTCCACTTCTCTCCTCTCCACCGCCTTCGTCGCCACACATAGGAGGGGCGTTCATAAAGTTGCATATTATTGTCACGAAGGAATAGAGATTCAGCAATCAAACTCGAGTAGGAGTTGAGACTTTCTCTACTTGTTCGCCACCAAAAGTTACCCACTTTTCCCAGCAGTGCACAATATGCCGGAAGCCATAGTTATAGAACGTCTCGCTTTGAGTGTTCACGAATCGCTCCACTACAAGCAATCACTTGGTCGCCGTCTTTGAAATGTTTTTTCTTATTTTGCCACACTGGAAGCGTCTGCGCCCTTTAACCAAAGTGTCATAAACTGGGGCGTTGTCCCCGAACGACGCTCCCAGATTGGAATGACTATCCTTGGCGTTGCTTGCCTTCAAATGAAAAGAACGGATCACTGCATGTGATCCGTTCGTTCAAAACAGGCATCAACATGAGCGGGCGTCTCTCTGGTTTCCAGCAGTATAAACATCGCATGCTATAGTAGCTCGGAACGCCGCTAGGGAGTCGAAACAAAAGTGGCACCGACGTGCGGTGCCACCTTTGTTTCGACTCCCTAGCGGCGTTCCGAGCTACTATAGCATGCGATGTTTATACTCTGGGAAACTAGAAAGACGCCCGCTCATGTTGATGCCTGTTTTGTTACATTTTTGACAATTGTTGTGCCTATAATACGAAATTTATGAACGCCCCTTGTACTGGAAAGATTATTACCATACAGGGCTTTAAAAAGGTTTGCCCTGGGTCGTCGCATGAGCTCCTGCCGTTCGGCCACAATGTAGTACGGCGTCCGAGAACGTTGCCGGTGGCATAGAATGGCTAATTCTACTCTAAATTAAAATCGCAAAAGCTGTACGAGCAGTCGAGAACTTATGCAACTTCAAATAAACAACGTATACTTTAATTATATTGGTTGCGCTGCTCAATCTGAAAGTGGGAGGGAAGAGGATTATACTAGTAAAGTATGCGAAGTCGGAGATGTTAGGAAGCGAATTATAAATGCCTGCTGGTGTCGTTCGTGTTCATTTCAATTTCTTGGATCATTTATTGTAAATCTGCACTATGATGTATTAGGAATTTTTCCTTACACCGTGGGGGTGAAGACGGGAAGGAGGCTAAAAATTTTCTGTATTCAAAATTTATTTCCCTTGAATTCGGGGTGTCTGCGAGAAATCATCGTTTACGGTGTGTTATGCTGAAATGTTTAACGAATACGGCAGTAGGATTCCTAAAATACTGGGCAAAAATACGCGGCAAAGCCAACGCTGCGCACACCGACCGCCGAGCACAAACCGCGCCAACCGCGTCAAAGCGGACGACTCTAGTCCCGTCAGGAAATGATGATGATGTTTACCCCTTTTAACATGCCGCACGCAAGGAATCGCTACGAGTGGTGCGCCGAAAGCTCATCACCGGTATTTTGGCAGGCGCAGAAAGTTTAATAGTAACACCTACAGGGCGAACCACTAGGACCTTTCAATCTCACAAAATAGAGAAAGAAAATCATGCGTGAGCTATAAACTTACAAGTTGCAGTGGAGTGCCTTTCGAGACACGACCCAAAATGTTTCCGATCGCTCGGACGTGATTCCCAATAAGCGCGAGTGAAATGCAACAAGGAGAACCATCGGGCCAGCCGCCAGCCACTTTTGCAGCATCCCCACTCCGCCTTTCACATTACTGAAGCTGAATGCACATGTTTGGTTCCTGCAGACGGAAGCACAGTTCTAACTCGCTGGAAACAGCTTACAGGTTCGGAAAATGCTACCGCGTTCTCTCGGCAATTTTTCCAACTCCCGACGATGAGGTTTACAATGTGCTGGCGAATCTATCTCCAACAAAAGTCTGTCACGAACTGAAGACTGTTCTGCTTCAGCGCACCGAGGTTTCGGAAGGATCTCGCTTATAGCAGCTTCTCACGGAAGAACAGCTCGTTGATCGGACACCAAGCCAGCTGCTGCGACGCATTACCCAGATTTTTGGGAAAGGCGCTAACAATTAGAACGACGTCTTCTTCCGCGAGCTGTGCTTGCAAAGCCCCCTTCTAATGTTCAGAAGGTTTTGGCGACTGCGACAACGTTGGAACTAACCAGACATGCGACACGGGCTGACGCAATAATGGAGGTTTCCACTCCGCCCGTCGCCATTATGGCCGTGGTCCTACGGCAACCAAAATCCCTGGACTCTGGATCGGCCACCAACATCCACCACCTTTAGGTCACTCATACTACACAAACAGTATAAATATGTACACTTGTTTACATTTTCAATTCACGCAGTGTTATGAAATATGGGACTCCTGTATGTCAATAGCAACATGTACTTAGGGGTTTACCAGTTTAGATATAGGCACCCGAACCTGCACAGGTTGCCATATTTAGACATAGGAACCCTAATCTATGTAGGATTACATGTTTAGTTAGGGGAACCTATATTTTTATTGGTTTACACGTTTGGATGATGTAATATAAATCAATATGGTTTGAACATTTCGCCTACGAACATTAGGGTATATTTCAGTTCAACTATTCACAAAACATTTGTCAAGCAAAAAAGAACGAGCACGATAAAAATGATTTTAGGTTACACGTGTATTGAAGTGAAGCCAAGTTTATGTCGTCAATACCTTAATGAGAAGCTGACGTCTAGGCAAGCCTAGAAGTTAAGCTTTTAATATCTTGACAGAGCTATTGGTTTAGTAATGTGTTCTACTCGACTTCTTGCTTGGAGAAGCCTCGCTGAGGTTGCCTTCGAATGTACCTGTTCAGGGCGTATGCAGAGGAAATTAATACAACAATAAGTCATGCATCGTTCTCATATATGTCTGCAGCTTCTAAAAAAATATGCATTTTGCTTGCTGCAAATATAAACATGGCAAGTTTTGCTACAATTCAGGCTTTGTTAATATTTCCTTGTGGTACCATGTCTATCCCCAACGATTATCTTATGGCCGCAGATTTGCTCGGAAAATTGCTCAACACAGTGATAAACAAGGCTTTGCCAGCCCCGAAATATAGCGTGAAAAACTAAATATAGTGGTTATTGCTTTTTTTACAATTTTATATCGTCGTGCTTCTCAAGCAGAAAGCCCCTACTGGCACCACTGAAGTGTGATGACAAAAATGTATGAAATCAGCAGTAAATCACGTGACAAAATGATTACAAAAACGTCTATGGAGGCAAAAGAATGCTTGCAAGCTTATTCAGTCGGAATCACGAAAAAATGCTCGACATACTGTGTTCGAAAGTATCTTGCCATCTCAACAGTGTATACCACTGGTGACGCCACACGTCTAATGCGCGCGGAAATCTGTATTTTGGTTTCGGCATCATTTTCATTTACGGTTTTCTAAATTTCTATCTTAGATTTTGTGGTAAGGGTGACTTTTAGCAAACCGCGACTGTATTTTGAGTGCCGCACTACCGGAACATTTGAAGCATGCTTTTAAATGTTCGCCGTTCAGTTACGGTATCACAAATGTTCGCACTTAAAAGCATGCTTCAAGTGTTCCTGTTGTGCCGTACGCAGAACGCCGTAAAGGTTTGCTAGAATGTGCCTGTTTATCCATCTACGAGAATGTCCTGACTATGAGTGCGAGGGTCGCTGCGCGATTTTTTGTTTTGACGAGTATGGTTCTGCTGACTGTACATATGATCTCGAGTTCATAGATTTTGTGAGAGCGGGCGCTAAAATCCAGCCGCTATGTCCCTCTTGAGCTGCACTTCAAACTTGCGGGCAGCTACCGCGTCTCTTAGTGACACAAATGATAAGCTCTGGCGCTTTTCTGGAATCTTCTGTAGCGTTGTAGGGACCTCACGACCCGGTCCCAGAGGTTTTGACAGGTGAAGGTCCAAATTAGTAATGTCAAACTCTACCTGTTTTTTCTTGTATTTTGTGCTCGATGCCACGCGGTCTTTCATGGTGTCTTTGCAAGCAGTTGGTTCCGTGCTGTTTTTGAGCCGGTACCATATTATAGCCTACTTGACAATATGTGCGAAGCGTTTCCGGAGCTTGGAAGGCGTGGATCTTGTGAGAGTAACGTCTATCCCGGTTGGCAGTTAGTCGCTTCCACGAGTGTCGGCCTCTGGTTTCCAGGCGTCGTTTTCCATGTGTGGGCTATTTGTCCAGGTTAGATATGGGGTGGTGTGTATCTGCTGAGCTTTGCATCTCAAGCAAAGCAAATTGTTTTGTGTGTGTTCATACAGCCGGAAGATAGTCTGCCTCAGTGGGCGTCTGTTGTGTCAGCTGTAGGTGAGCAATTTAGCCAGTGCGGTACAACCGCGCTAGCCTGGGGTCTTTAATGTGCACCACGCAGTAAAGATACACCACCGCACGCCGGTGGGATGATCATCCAGATCGAAACAGGCAGGGGTTTTGATTGAACCCAGGACCCCTGGTTTCTGCAGCGTGAGCTTTCGCTCCACGTGCTCTGAGCTGGTGTGCGCTAGCCCACTCGGCCACCGATCCCCTCTTTGCATCTAGGCAGTGCCTTTTCCCCGCGGTGTTCATCAGGGTGTAGAGGTGGTGGGTAATATCTTGTAAATTATATCCCGCCCAAGTCTCTTGTGTATAGACTCACGCTTTGTGGTGAAGGTTGGAGTCAGCCCCTATGATCTCGTCTTTAGCATAAAGGTCGTCGCGATGTGCAATCCATCCGTGGTTCGTGGGTTCCTTGCGAGAAGGCCGAGTTCGGTGGAACACGCACACTAAGTCGACAGGGCTGTCTTGCTGGGTGATTTGGACGGCTTGCAATTCCTGATGTTTCGCACGCCGCAATTGAATTTCGACTTGTGGTGTGGCCAATATTTCTTCAGGGAGACATGCCCTATCCTTTGAGGCTTCCAGTTTGGCCCACCCAAACGGGTGCACTAGGAGATGGGCATCTGGACTATCGTGTTTTATGTTGCATGTTTGGCATTGAGCTCTGCATGCAGACACAGCCCTCGACAGTTCTGTTGAAATACATTTACTGCCACGCTTTGGGTTAGAGTTTCGCTACAGCGCTGTGGCTGCGCGTCTTGGCAGCGATGGCCGTAAAGAGCTGGTGAAGCGTAATAGCAAATACCTTTCACACTAATACATGTATCTGAACCAAAAATAGATGGAGTCGCTGGGAGACACAGGAATGCATCTCTTGGCGAGGGGTGGTCTAATGGGTGCCGAATATTGAATTGTAATCAGCCATGTGATTCACTATGTTGTCCTTTTATTGTCTTTCAAAATCTATTATTACCGATTAAAATTGAGAAACACTTGGCTATGTCACTTTTGTATTAATTGCTTTGTTTCAAACAGTTCAGTGTCTAGTCAGTAAAATTATTCGCATATTGGTGCTTGTAGTTGATGCCTATTTCAAGCTATGAATTATTATATATAATTATTTGAATATTCAACCCTTATCTGCCCTCAAGTCGTAAATATTAGCCAAGACTAAATTATATAATGTTTTTCGTGCTTTTGAGGGTGGGATTAACTTCACAGGGCTCATATTGGCTTCTAAGACCTATTCTAGACCAGGACAGCTTTACGTGGCTATGAATAACTTTAAACGACTATTATTCCCAATTCTGAGGTATTGGTGTTTCTGGAGTGGAATTTACTTCAAGTAGATATATTTGAGTATTGGAATGTGTTCTTACTCGAATTGGCTTGAAATTGCCAAAACTGATTTTCAGTCGATATTCTTATCAAGTTATGAAGTTGGTTTACTCATACATTTTACTGTTCAAACAGGCTACTATTACTTATAGGCATCTAATATTGATCTGGTTGGCTTGAATTGGCTGTTATTGTCCGCAAGCAGTTATTTCTGACCTGGTTGGCTGGAAGTGGCCACAAATAGCTATTAGCGTTTATTAGTGAAAATGTTCTCCTATTTTTATATTTATTAACAATGGCTTCAAGTGGTTATTGTTGGCAATTACCATCTGTTCCTATTAAAATTATCTTGGATCTCTCCAGTATAAAAGTTAGTGACAATTACAGAAATATGCTGCTATTCTTGACTGCCAACAGCCAATTATAGATTAGTTGTGGCCAGTTCTTCGCCAGATTAGCGGGAAATGGCTATACATTTTTAACAAGTATTAGTCACAGTTTATGCAACTCGACTTTGAATATAATTTATTGCCTTCAACTGGGTAGTATTAGATATAGGCAACTATTCTTGACTTGAAGGCTTGAAGTGGCTATTATTCACTGCAATCATCCATTCCTAACCTGGTTGGCTTGAACTGGCTAGATAAGTAATTAATATTTTTATTACTAGCTATTTCATTGTATTCAACTATGATTTGATTCATTGGATATTTTTGGATATGGCATCAATATTCACAAGATTGGCTTTAAATTGATAAAATTTGCTTTTCAAGAATATAGTGAACAGTGCTGTGCAATTCAACTGTTTACGAATCAAAATGACTTAAGGTGGCTATTGCTGTCAATAAACATTATATATATAAATATACCGGGTGTTTATTTTTAGTTCGAACAGATTTATTACAAAAAATCCGTAAAAGACGCACTAAAATGGCTTGTTCAGGTTAGTTATACGGCCAGGGGGACATTATGTGGCTGGCTAATTGTTGCACTAAGTCGGTTAATTAATTAAAATTCGTTAATTAAGCTTTTAATTAGTAGAAATAAACATATGGTTCCAATTAGAAACGTTGAGAGCGTCATCGAAAACCACTAAATCAACTTTTTTAGAACGACTTGAAGCTCGTGGGAAACTCGGTGGAGCGCCAAAGTTACCACTAGTGAAGCAGGGGCAAAAGTAGCAGTGGCGGAACGCGGATGATTAGATCGTTATCGCGTTCCGCAACTGCAGCTTTGCGCCTGCTGCACGAGTGGTAACTTTACGTTTGCTTATCTCCTGTGAGAGGTGCTCGTTTTGGGTGATTGCTTGTGTTGTGGCCTATATTTTTGATGTTGCCGCGGAAGGAACGTCGTGGTAATGGTTCACGATTGTGTGGCCATACAGATATGTGCTGTCGGTGACTACATTGCCGGCGGCGAAGCTGGCGATGGCATCGTACGACAGCAGGGGCCCTAATCTGGAGGCGTGGCGAAAAAGTCGGCAAGACATTCGGCGGCTATGATTGGTCGGCGCCAAGGTCAAGAGTGGCGTTGGCTAATCGCTGCCGCCCGACTTCTCGCCGACGTTTTCGCCAAGTGTCCATCTTAGGGCCCCAGGTCAGTGTGAGCCTGTCGGCGACTGTTCGCTGTACGTCGGTCAGCGTCTTTGACAGGGTGCTTATGCTTGGGTATGGGTCTCACGTTGATATACGAAAGCGTGTTCTATGGCGGTTCGAAAGGTGGTAAGGAGGGTAGGTTTAAAGTGCTCTGTCCCATAAGCTCTAGTAGCGCCCGACCTTGCTTGCAGGTAGTCAAGTGATTACACTGTGCTTCTTCATGCATATTATTTATAGAGCTGGAGGTGGTTACGCCTCTGCTCCTTGGGCAGTTAGCCACACCTGGAGTCCCGGAGCCCATGGGCATCGGCGACCTCGGTACCCAGACGGACAGCCTGTATTTGGGTGGTAGGGTACGCTACCTAGCGCAGCGTCCCACCGCTCCTTTGAGGTGAAAGAGAGGGAGGACCTGCTCTTCTATTTTACAGCCAAGCTGTTTATGACTAGGGTCCCGTGAATATTTCGTGTGCGGCAGCAAAGATGACGTAAAGCTTCGTGACGTCATCTGACGTTACAAAGCCGCGACGTCACATGACTGTGATTCATGTGACGTCATGACTTAGTGTCACGTGACGTCACAAAGCCGTGACGTCACACGGCTAAGTGACGCCATGTGACTCAGGACTTCGTGTCACCTGACACCAATTTCCTCGCTAAATCTTGCCGGTAAAATTTCCGCTAAATTTAGGCGGGGAAAGTTTGCTGCTAAATTTAGCAGAAAAATGACTCCACGTGACACAAAGTCGTGACGTCACATGACGTCACAAGTCTTAACGTCACATAACGTCATGAATCCTTGATGTCATTTTCGTTACCGCACACAAAAGGTCCACCGGACCCTAAGTGTAAATATGGCGGGAAACTTTTCCCTCTAAAACTAGCGGGCAAATTGACGTCACGTGACCTCAACACCATTTCAATTTCCGCTCTAATCTTAGCGATAAAAATGACTTCAAGTCTTTCTGTCAAGTGACGCAAATTTGCCTGCTAAATTTAGTGGGGATATTTTTCCACCTAATTTGGAGGGGCAAGTTTTACGCTTGACATACCGGGGAAATTGACGTGACGTAACAGCAACAGCAATTCAGTCCCCCCGCTAAAATTAGTAGAAAAAACGACGTCACGACTTCGTGTCACGTGAACCATGAACAAATTCAGCAGCAGGAGCAGACGAGGAAGAAAAGGAGGAGGAAGAGAGAAGCGCACCACCCTCCCTTTGTCGTCGTCCCACGCAGCTTGTGCGCCCAGTTTCCTTTCCTTCTGACGGTTGGCGGTCCGGCGATAGTCCTCGACATGTGTGTGCCTACCGTTCGTCACGATGAACACGAATCAATGCAATAAATGCGTTCGTGCCTTTGTTCAAACATCTGTGTCACGTCTGTGTCGTGTGCTAAAAACCTTCGCTGATAATACAGCTTCGAAGAGTCGAATGGCTCATCGTTTTTTGCGGTTCCTGACATGTTGACGATAAAAAATCAACCCTAAGGTGGACGCGATCGCTGCCGAAACAGAGTTCAGCGTCTGCTATGCCTTCTGTGAGCGACGATACGAAACGTATGGTAGTGTGAGCTAAGTAGCGGTGGTAGTGGTGCAAGCTTAACGGGATGTCTCCTATCAAGCAACTCAGCGGTTTTCAACAACTTAATGAGACCCACTCTTATTTTCGAGAGCAAGCGTTAAGAAATCAGGCAAAGGCTTTCAGAAAGCAAACATGAATATGTGATGATCGAAACGCACACGACAGATGTTTAGGCGCAGTGTGACTCCTAACAAGGGAACGACGTCAATAACCATGGTGTTTAAACACTAAGACTGGGAAGCAAACTTGAAAATATATGTTATAAGAAAGCTTAGAAAATGGCATATATCTTAAAGTTTCCTTCCCAGTCTTAGGGTTTAAGCTATGATGAATATTACGCACCAGCTCGCCTTTGCGTTGACTATTTTTCCCGTCTTCAATATCGCGATTCATGTTAGTGCGAAATTAGAAGCCACTGATGTTTGGTGGTATTTACTGACTGCCAAGCTTGAGCTCGCTGCTGCTGAGCACGTGTGACGGCAAGCTTCTACAGCTCATCCAACGAGAACATGCACTCCATCAAAATTGTCTTCTTTGGGAGACCACAAATAAGAGCTCGTAAAGAGCATGCTCTTTCAGCATTCACCTTAATTATGGCGACCAGTTAATGTACCAGTCATGATATTCCATTCATACCAGTTAATATACCATTCATACCAGTTAATATACAATTCATCTGAATCCTTTGTCGCGGTAAATTGTTGAGAGCGCGTGCGACTGTCGGTACGGTGCCCTCGGCCACAGCGAGCACGCTGCCGCAATCAACGTTTGCCGCCATTCTTCGCCCCAAGATTGGGAAAGAAACCGGAGGAGGCTGACGGTCGGATTGCCATAGTTGTTATAATAATAGTACTAGTTAAATGTTTATTGGCTGATGGCAGTCGCTGTAACACAGAATGTCAACAGCCCATAGCTTGGAGTCGCGCGGTGCAGCGTCTAGTGAAGGTGATTATGTGATGTAGAATATACAAAATAAATGCGATGGGGATTATGATACGATATGGAAAAGCATAGCCTCTTCTATTCTGAAAAATGACTGGCAGATCGTCACGTGACACGGCCGCCGGAAGTGATGAGGTAGTGCGGCAGACAAGCTTCATGTAACGGGGGCCCCGCTGCGGAGAGACGCCAAAACACACTTGTCCCGAGCGATGGAATGTCCGCTCGTGCTTGAGGCGTTCTTCGGGCTAATGCTTCTTTTGTTGTCGGGTTTGAAAACCTTGTTTCAGGTCCTCATCGCTGCAAAAGTTGTGCGCTGAATACCGGACTCCCCGAGAAATGCTCTCTGCTACCAGATCCTCGCGCTCCGAATCTGCGACCGGGCACTCTATGTCTCCGTCTTCAAACTGCCAATCTTTCTGAGTATAGAGGAGGCTATGGTAAAAGTGATCCATGCGTTATGGCGGCCTTTGACGCAGCTGTACCCGTTCGTCTTCGTTTTCTTTGGCGGTAATTTTTTGTGTATGTCAGATGGCTTTTTATAAGCGTACCTCTTTGTCGCCCGTTTCCGGCTTGAGCGGCGTCAGCGTAATTGCGCGGTGCATTATGGGATAGTTTCCCATGATGCAACGCGCGGGGAGGAGGAGGAGGGAGGACGAAGAGGAGGAGGAGGAAGAGGAGGATGACAAGGGGGAGGGGAGGAGGAGGAGGGAGAGAGAAAGGAGGAGGAGGAGCTTGAAGGATGTGGGAATGGAGGAGGTGAAGGAAAGGGAGGAGAGGAGGAGGAGAAGGGGAGGATGAGGAGGTGAGGAGCTGGGGTATACCTTCCCCTCAGTACCCTTCCCTTCTTCTCCTCAAGAGCTGTGCTCTAATTCGCCGTTACAGGCTGGTGTAAACGTCTTTCATTTTTAGCCACTACCATCAAACACAAACCGAAAACTACACACAGCTGTAGGTAAAACGCAGATTTACTGCGTTGTGAATAGCGGAACCTCGACGGGACGGACTGGCCATCATTTCAAAAAGTGGCCGCTAGACGGCGCGACATATCATATAAACTGCATTCCATGGAGACCATTCACGCGAACCTCGGGGAGCCGAGAGGAATATCAGTGTTATCAGACAGACTTATTAGTCGCAGCCTTGACCAACGTTACTGGAGCAAGCTCAGTTTCGCAGCTCCCTATTCTCGCCTGCAGAGGCGAGTGGCCCAGGCGGCGGTCACGAGAACTAGAGGCGCTTCAGTCGGATCTTGCTTCCATGTCTCGCGCGCCGTCTACTACCACCGCGTTCAGAGCTTCTTTTTCTTTTCTTCTTTTTTTTTTACTTTCATGTGTATAATAGCAAAAACAAATATGATGAAGATAAAGTGTAATACACCAGAGATAATCAGAGTCAGAGCATTGTCAGTGTTCTTTCTTTGAGTGTTTGAAATTTATTTTTGTGTGCTTCTCTTTCTTTTCGCTGTGAAGTGTTAGTATGTATCAACAACTCGCCCAAGCTCAAGCATTGCTATTCAAACTTGGCGGGCTAGACAATCCGGAAGCAAGGCTCGACTGCAGGGCTGCTAGTTCTCGGGACCGCCACTGAGCCCACGTCCCAGGCGGAGCTTTGGAAACTGAGCTTGCTCCAGTAAGTTGGGGCTAGGCAACAAGGTTAGGTGCAGGTTGTCAAGATTAGAAGAATAGAGCGCAAAAACCAAACAAATTAGTCTCTAGTGATTTATGCAGCTGAAGTTTAGACTGCCAGAACATGCGACACGGTTTCCCAGTGTAGAGAAGCAACTTAATTAGCCAGTGTTGTACGACTGCTAGCCTGGGGTCTTTAACGTGCATTAAGTAGCAGTGATACACGACCGGACGCCGGTACCATGCTCATCCAGATCATAACGGGCAGGGGTACGAATGGAGGAGTGCATAAAACGGTGAAAGGCAAGTATGTCAGTAGCACTTTTAGATGTAGAAAATGGCGAACTGGTTTCTGCTCAAAAAAGGAGAAAATTATCATATCTGGTTGTTTTGATGCAACGCAAATAACTTGGAATCAAACACTCATTGTCTGAGGAGCCGTTTGAGGGCGGCCCTTATGAATATCGAAGACTTCTTGGGCTGGTATCAAAGTCGCAGAAAGCAAGCAGTAACAATAAGACATTCCCTATTCCACCACACCTATCTAAATCCCCTCTATCTTGGGAGAAGTGACGCCGTTCATTATTGTGGAAATGCTCGACGCAGGTGCCGGGTGCCACTTCTGCGAAAAACATGGCGTCTGAAATCTAGCTCAGTGATGTGCTGTGCCGTCATTATCTTCCTAAAAGCCGCACGCTCGACGTGCCTCCTGCATCAACGCACCTTGCGCTACTTATGAAACATGAAGGGGCTTTACCACTACCTGGATGAGCATCATCTCTAAATTTGCCAGACACGTGAACAGTCCCCACGCCAAGTGGGGGATAGCTTGCAGAGCCAGAGCAAAAGCTCCACCGTTCATCGTAGCATATCTAGGTAGCGCGGCTCCTCGTAAAAGCGTGACTTTTTTTCTATATGATGTGCCTACCGGGAAGTAAATCAAGGGATTCCTCCCCCGCGCGAATTACCCTTCAAGCGATGTCGTGCACCGGCTTGGAACTTTTGTTTCAAGGACCCTTCGCACAGTTGTGTTTGAAAGAATTTAATTCGTTGGACTTCACTGCGTCTGCGAGAAACGAGGACATCCCTGCTTCTCATGTCGCGTGCCAAGCTATTCATTGAATTGTATTCCATGCTTCATACGAATCACATATGTGCTTGTGACTCGCTTTCGTAGCTCGACGCAACGCAGTCAAATGAACTCAAACGTTGTCAAACACAACAGTGCGTAGGGGCTGGAAGTTTCTAGTGAACCCGCCCTTGTCATCTGCAGCAAGCAACAATTAATTCCCGGAAACAAGCGTATTTTTACTTTTGTGCAATTTGCATAGATATAATTTGTACTGCACAGATGCTTGAGGTTAATAGACTTCATTCATAGATCCGTCACCGTAGGCGTAGCATTCTGGGTAGCTGTCCAATAAGAACGGAGCGCGTATACATTTTTGATTGTCACTGATTCCCACAATCCATAAAATGACAATGCGCCGCGATGAGGTGCTTCGAATTTCGGAATAAGCGTATTGGCTTGCAACTGAGCGATCACTAGCCTGCGACTTCGGTTATTCGTGAGGCATGAGCCTCGTTTGGGGGTCACGCGCTCTCGTCAAACATCCTTTTTCTTTTGTTATCGGTGCGTGTAGAACTGCACTGGTCATAACAATTTTACACCCAGAAAAAGTGCAACCTGCGTGCCAGCTGGTCCGAGCTATTCACTCAAGTGAGCAAGCCCAATAAAAAAAAACGCTGCTTTTTTGCTACTTCACGGCGTAACTGTCGTGGCCACCTACTACAAATTCGGTAACCAATTTCAAGCAAATAAAGGGTGCGCTGCCGAAATCAAAGATGACGCCCAGCGAGGGAGGGGTTCGCTGAGGGCGTCGGAATGATTTAAATACCAAGCGTCTTGCGATCGATAATACTGCGCCATCGAGATCAGTATTTTATCAGCCTAATATATGAAATGCATGGGCAGCCACTCAAAAATTTGATAACAGCTTGCAGGTGCAGGCCACGCAATGCAAGATTTGATATAATCGGCACCGCAACCGTGAAAAAAGGATTGTTGCTCCTTGGGTCCTGCGTTTCAGCAAGACGAGTCTTCCGACACAAAGTGTCGTGCAATTGGCAGTGGATTTTTTCTTATGACTCATATGCAGCCGCACCATTTGAGGACCACCGGTTACTGGTTGCAAAACATAAGCACGAAAAAATAGGTGTTGCGACCAGTTAGATACACCGAAAATTAGCAGTACGTCTCGTGAATACTAAACGGGACTCCGCCGCGTTAAACGCGCTTTATTTTATGTCAAGGTTTGCTTTATGTGGTAAGCTGTGTTGGAAAACATGCGGTTCAGTACAGAAGGTGACAAGCGGTCGCAGACATCTCGCGAGACGAGCGAACGAACCTTGATTAATGCCGCCGGTGGGTAAGGGCCGAAAACGGAGGGATATAATGAACCAGGCTAGCGATCTAAGATTATTTATGTTTTGAGAACATCATTCTAATCTTCATTTTGCCTACACTTTATTGTCTTTACACACATATTTCAATAAGGAGGACCTGGATTGTGTTGATAGGTTT
>JAZHYW010025342.1:0-43595 GCA_037355805.1 Ixodes ricinus | reverse complement strand
CACATCCCCGCTGTGAGCCGTTGTCGTAGAGTCCTCCGCGTAGAGAGCATAGATGGAAGAGAGGGCCCAACTCAAAGCATGGTGTGCGTTTGAAATCGAATGGAAGACCCTTCCTGGGCCTGTTGGCCGCTAGTGCGCATGCGCTGCGCTGGTGCATTGCGAGGAGGAAAGCGTAGAGACGCTTGCAGGTGACCAACGCTTGATCCCTACTTGCCGCTCGTATATAGACCTGAAGCTCCGAGTTTTCAGCAGCGCTCCTGGAGAGCAGAATCGGATATTTTAAAATGGCGATGCGGTTGTCGGCGTCGCGTTGCGTTCTTTCAAACGCTCGGTCGGTTAATGCCTGTGGACAGACGCCGAGGGGCGCTGCTGAGAGACGCTGGTTTACGCTCGTGGATCGTGCATGATGATGCGTGTTATAACGCCATTTCACGTCAGCATTACATGGCCGCGTCTCGCGGACGCTAGCGGAGGCGCTCTCTTTGCTGTCGCGTGTTGTGGACGCTACAGCGCCCCATGGCCGAGATAAACCTTGCCTATCGCAAACGCGACCCATAAATGGTGCCTGGAACTCGTGTCCGACTGATGGGTTTACCGCTTACCGCTTCCAAAAAAAGTGGTACCTCGATAGCCGCCTTATGACGTCATGTAAGCGTGACGCTGTCGACGGGAAGCGATCCTGGCGGCATGGCACACCGGCTTTTGCCAACCAACCACCAGGATCGCGACATCCGACGGTACGGCACACCGGCGTCTTCGACGTCATTCGCCGCCACTTCGGCACCACTTTCTATGCATGGGCGGAAGAGGACGTAACGACAGCAGTCGGAGACGCCTTCCAGGCACCGTACCACAAACCACGTGACCCTGATCAGGCAGTTGGCAACACTCTTCGTTCAGGCACACTCTACCTCCGCGCTGGCGTCCGTCGTCGTCGTCGTGGTCGTACGCGGCGGCAGCAGTAGCGGCACCGGCGCGCTGGCGGTTTGTTAAAGGCCGGCGGCACGCCGGAGTGCCACGCTTGAGTAGGCCCAAGCGTCAGTTCGCCGCAGGGGAAGTCAGCGCCGGAGGAGCGGCTTCCCGGCGCGGTGAGCCGTGGCGCCCAAAGCGGGGGAAGAGCCGAGTGCGGGGCCCACGTGCACGCCGCCGACGGGGTGTAACCGTGCGACCCTTCGCCGATGGAGACACGGAACATCGGTCCCTCCGCTCCTTGTCTTTTTGTTTTCGCTTCGAGCGAGGGTCAACTTTGGGGTTGACCCCGTAGATGTTAAGTAACTCATGAATGGTTTTTGAGTTACTTCTACGGGTGCAAAGTGAGTGACGGGAGGAGATGAAAAACGCGCGTGGACGTCGGGACACAGAGCCCTGGTTGGCATTATTTGCGGTTAAACGCGAAGCTATCCGCCTTTGTCCCTGATTGCTGTTCGAACAGTGAGTTCGAGCAGTCAGGTGGAACGAAAAGGAAAGGAAAATAACCTTTCTAGACACTAGATAATTTTCTACCTTCCATTTGCTCGCGTTTCTGAGGGCTTCGATAGCAACACCACGCATGAACGATGACAACCTCGTTTGTAGCAATCGCCAGACATAAATGTTGAATTGTTCGTATTATTTTTTTTTTCCAATTTTTGTTGACTCGTTTATTTGTTTGCGAGAAAAGAGACAGCCAAAAGTTTGGTAATCGCGCATCCGTGCCAGCAGCTCTGCATTGTCCCTAGTTCCGGGTACTTCCCATTGAAAAATACAATTGAATTCCAAGTAAACATTTCTTGAAATCGGTCTGTCAAGAATTGTTCGAGCCATCAACGAAATTCCTAGACGTTCTGGTTGTTGCAAGTTTATTTCTCAAACTATCCGCCATATGTTTTCCAAATAATTGTCAAGTATTACGAAATTGATTTCGGCGAAAATATATTAGACGGTTACGCTACAGTACCGATATCGGCTTTACTGGAAAAGCAAGTTTACTTCATCCTCAAGGTACATCATTTCTGACTTCAGGTGTATTTTACGTAATTTCCACTAAAACACATAACACTATCTTTCATATACATGTTTTCTTATACCCGTTCAGTCGGGTTATCACTAAGCAGAATGGAAAACAATCATACAAATTAGATTAACTTGATTTGAATCACTGCAGGTAGAAAAAGAATGTGTTTCTTCATCACCAGGTGTATTCTAAACATAACAAATTAATAATTGACCAATTCATCCGATCAACAAATGCAATGCGAAAACAAATTACTGTATATTTAAAAATTTTGCAGTATAGTCAAATTAATAACTTTTTATTTATGTACTAAACCACGCAATACTAGAACAAAAGCCGTCTGAATTTTGGATAGAATAGTTTTTTTTTTGTATTTTTAATTGCTAGAAATAAGACATTAATTTTTTGTTTGTTTTTGTTTCTTTTGCTTTCTGATTTACTCACGATTCTTAACACACAAACGAAGTGGAAGGTAGACAGAAAGCTCATTACTCTGATTGGTTCAGAAGAGAACCGCTTTTTGCTAGTGTTCAACCTCTTACAAATCATTCTTGCTCGATGAATCTTTGACTTAAACACAAAGTTAATGAGCATAGAAAGCAACAAATAATAGAGAAACAATAAGAAAAAAAAATTTTGACGATTATTTTCCGGGAACCGTTTTATTTATATCATCACAGTAAAACAGGCGCAATTTAATCACAATTTAAATCATAATCTAAATTAGGATTTAAATCATCCTGATTTCTATTAATCACCCTGCCATAGGGCTGTAGTTGTAGCCAGCAACCCCACGTTTATTTCAATAAATCTATGTTTCCAGTCATCAAAAAAAAAAAAAAGCTTTATATAAAGAATTTTTTTTGTGAAGCTTAGGTTGTTGTTTGTTTGTATTAAAAACGACTTCATTTCGGCGTTTTCGGTCTTCCTGGTATTTGATAAAACCGACTTGGGTCCCTTTTTTCCGGGGTTTAGCGGTATGGATCGAAGACACGGAACCCCAGTCACGAACCGATACACGTTTGCGAACAGCTGTACGCGCATCAACGCATCCACAACACTTCTTCACTTTTTGTTTCCATTTATTATTGTTGCTGCCCTTCACCACCACGCTGACACGAGAAGCTACTATTGCCTCTCTAGACGCGAGGCTGTTGTTGTCGCTAAAGGAGGCTTCGTGCGGGCTCATGATCATCAGTTTTCAGCAGACATGAACGCATTACGAAAATAAAGTAACTAAATACCGTTGCTCGTTACTAGATCAATAAAAACAGGTGTCTGAGTACGTTACTCGTTACTGCGATTCAAAGGGAACGCAAAACATCAGCTTGATAGGAACGCGTTATTTTCTCCTTACTCTGAATGTGTCGACTTTATAACAGCGGCTTCCAAGATTTGTCGTCGTTGATCATTATTTTCCTTTGTAACGCGTTTATTCGGGGATTACTGTGGCTCTACCGACATCTGCTGCTATCGCCTCCCCATCGTATTTTCACGCGTCTAGATCACCTATGTAAATTACGTCCACTTCGATCATCAACTGTTTCTCACCAGACTTCCGCAGTACCATTGGCCATCGAGGATTGGAATTCACTACCTCACAACATCGTTTCTATTAATGATACTACTAAATTTGTTGAAGCCGCTACCCTCTCTTTATCTAACCTACCTAGCAAGCTTACAGTGTTATAATTGTGTTTACTCTTCTATATTTTTTTTGTTCTATTGCCACCCTCCTTGTATAATGCCCCACGGGCCCTCAAGGAAAATAAATGATGATGATGATGATGATGATGATGCCCTGTGGGCATCTTTGTATGGTCTGGCTAGCGTTTTCTCGTAGTGCAAAGTACAAGCTCGAGCTGGAGTGACTTACCCTCAAGAAATTAGGTTGACTTTCCCACAAGAAGTAACTAAAATCCGCTACTTATTACATCGTCAAAAACTAACGAAAAGACGTTACTCCTTCCTTCTTTTAAAAAGTAACCAATGCGCTAATTCGTTACAAAAAAGTAAATATGTACAAGTAACACGTCACTCGTAATACGTTATGTTCAAGTCCGGTGCTTAGTGACTCGGCATGTCGAAGGGCAGTAATTGCAGCCTTAATTGGGAACGCACGGCAGGAGTTGGCACCAGTAGGGAGTAGGGAGTTTCAGGGATTGCTTTTGCATTCCGCTAGCAATATCCGATACTGCTAAGTGGCCGTTGCGCGTGCAATTTCTTTATCTGTCGGGCTTGTCGGGGAAAAGATACTTATCAGGAGCACACTTACGCGATATCAAGAATATCGGGCGAGGATGAATTACCTTCACTTTTGCTGATTGGAGATCATGTTTGACAAACTTGCATTTTCTGAATATCACTTTTTTGTTTTTTCACAACCGTTTTCGGGAAAGTCATTTTGTAACAAACACACACAAACTTTCAGCCTTTCCACTGTGGTGAAGAAAGGAGACCAGCGAAGCTGTACTATAGTGGAAATGAAGTAATGGCCGGCCGCAAGTCGGAAAGCCAGAGTGGGAAAGACTCGAAAGGTTGCCGCCATCAATGAGCGACGGCGGCAATCAGACAACCGGCAAGCCCGTTGTCTGGTTGCCGCCGTCGCTCATAGATGGCGGTAGCTGTCCAGAGTTTAAGTGTCATCATTTGTTTGTTGACGGACACGATACTGGGGAAACTAGCCCCCTTAACAGCTCCGCTGTAAAAACTATTTACTTTTTTCTCTTAGGGATTTTTTTAATATCATATACTGAACGTTTTGTTGAGGTAATTGTATCTTTTTGTGAAGTCTAAGATGCCACAACTGGAGAGGGATAGCACGCCCAGATTAAATCTGGTTAAATCGTCTTAAACATGATTTAATATGAATTAAAAGAAAACATTTGGTTAGACGGCACAGGTCGACGCCCTATTCAAAACGAACGGCCGCCATGCGTCCAACAATCCATCCATCCATCCATCTATCCATCCATCCATTCCAATAATCGTCTATTACGTAACCGCTCGGCATCGGCCATGATACAATCCTCTAAAACTGTATTCTGTATTGTTCACTTTACTCTGCCATGTCGCTATAAAGTATTGTTATCAGAATAAAAAAAAAAGAGATCTTTTAACATTTCTTCTTAGCCACAGAATCAATAATTATCGCTAAATCGCTAACGGGGAAATGCGGACTTCCGAAGGAGACAGCACTCGGGGACAGAGGTCGCTGCTAGTCGCTCCTAAGGAGGAGGGAGGACAACTGTTGTTCCGCGGGCCGCCATATATATATATATATATTTTTTTTTTCTACGCATCCGAACCGCTAGACCGAATCTCCGGTTCGATGACGAATCGCGGCAGCGGCAGAGACTGCGAAACGCTGCTGCTGCTGCTGCTACTGACGACGCTCAAAAAAAAAAGGAAAACAAAAAAGAACAAAAACAGAGCTGACATTAAAAGGAAGTGCTTGAGGAAGGGCAGTAATGGCGGCCGCCATGCGGAACGCTTTATACGGGAATACGCTCTACGGCGTCTAGATGTTACGGTCAGATCGCGGTGTGTATCCCGTGTCACGAGATAGACGGAAAGTCAAGTGCGCGTAGCTGATGGTATTCGTGTACGCATGAATTTAATGCTTTACAAGCCTACTAATCTCCGGGGGGGGGGGGGGGATTATACTGGAAGAAAAAACATTTCTTACAAGATCTGTCCCGTTAATCTAACAGAAGTTAGATGAGTTATATAAGGCGTATATAACCTTAACAAGATATATACGTGTCCTTTTACGTTTATTAGACGTGTGCATATACATGTTTTCACTAGAGTGGCAATTTTCTTTTTTGCAAATAATGCTATAGATTGATTACGCACGTTTTATTTGGGTCCAGCTATTCCAAGTTGTCAGTATCATGATGTTGATCTTAAGCTTTAGACGAGCCTGTCTTCTTTTTATTTTTTATTTGCAACTCCGACATGCCAAAAAATATATATATTTTTTTTTGCAGGATTTAGGATGCTTTTTTTTTGTTACACATTAATTTTAGATTACATACCTTGAATGTATCGTTTCTGGTGTACCTGATATTTGTTACTGTTTGGTTATTTTGTTTGGTTCTTTAAATATTGAATTTGTAAGCAGTATTAAAACGCTTGGAATTGTTTTTTCGGAAAACATGCTTTGGACTCTTCATGTTAAATATACCTGCGCTAAGCTATGAAAAATCGCGGGAATTATTAATAAGCACAGACATATTCTTCCAACAAGTGTAAAAGAGGGTTCTATATAATTCATTATTTTATTCTCAAATGTGATATTCTAATCTAGTCTGGGGAAACACATCTTTCTCGAATTTCAACACACTACATTTACTGCAGAAAAAGGTGATTACAATAATTTCAAATGTCCCCTACATACATCCAACACAGTCATTGTTTAAGTCATACAAAATTCTGAATATACAACAAGTCTATGATTATCGAATAACCACCGCGTATAAATATGCGGCATTCGGGCGCTCAGATATTGTTAAACTTTCTGATTTAAAAAAGAAAGAAAAATCAGACTTTTATTCATGTAGACATCACCAGCCTTGGCAGATTCCGAAGTGTATGACCAATTCTGGTAAACAGAAATAAGTTACACTTTGCCTGTTTTATTGAATAGCTACTTTGATGGCAATATTGATGTTGCACATCTGTTCAAAAGCACTATCCTTATTTGAACTGTTCATTTAGCCTTGCATGTTGTCCATTATAGTCATACTCACACACTTTGTAAAACGATTTCCCTGTGCTCGTTCGTAGGTACTGAATGGGCGCACCGAGCTTAGTCAAGCTGCATTTCTGCAGCTTTTTCTCCGACCTCCCATTCACCACATGTATCTGTAGTGAAAAATAAACTCGTATCGTATCGTATTATATCGTATCGTATATACGAAAATGGCAGTACTTTAGTCGGACCTAACAAAATCGTGATGCGTAAAACAGGATTTTGCCAGATAAATCCCGATGCAGGGCGTACCGCGAATCGTTTGCTTCTATTATTGATAAAATATTTAATTTGTCGCCGCAGAACGGTGTTTTTCCAGAAAACTTGATATATTCAATTGTTGTGCCGATTTGTAATTACGATAATTGTAAAGATATCAGGAATTATCGTCCTGTATCTCTATTAAATGCATTCTCGAAAGTGTTCGAGAAGGTGCATTGCCTGCCGCTTGTATAATAATTTTAAAAGAAAGGTAGTTCCAGTGCAGCGTGGGTTTCTAGCAGGGATATCCTTCAAAAACTCAATTTAAGCAAATTTCTTAATCATTTTATGACAAATGTTGAAATTTCGGGTCTAGTAGATGCAATATATTTGGATATGTCTAAAGCTTTCAAAAACGTCAATCACGATTTGTTATTGCTGAAAATTAACAACTATGGACGTGGCCCTGTGTACATGGCCTGGTTCAGAAGATTCTGGCTACAATTGTCACGCCCTTTCATGTCTATTCTGAGTGTGCCTAAGGGCTCGAATCTTGGTCCTTTGTTGTTTATTATTTTCATTCAGGATCTGATATTCTATATAAAACACTTGCAGGTGCTCCTATTTGCAGACGATGCAAAGCTCTTTAGGTAGGTGAATGCTCTGACTGTACTTCGCTGCAAAGCAATGCAGTACAAAAATGATGCATCTCGAACAACCTACTTTAGAATCCCAACAAAATCCAAGTGATGTGTTTCTCGAGGTTGCGTAGCACGTTACCCTATGTATACTGTATGAAAAATGAAACTAGAAGTCGAACCACACTACTAAGAAATTTACGAGCTTTTGTAGATGTTAATCTTTTTATTTCTCACATAGCGAACTTCACTGTCAGGCAGTCCCTCCGCACGGTGGGAATAATGGCCTGTTTAGCTATACTCCGTTGCTACCAAAAGTGTGGGGCGGGGGTAAGACGGGCCGGGAGAGGAAGCAAAAGGAATGCTAAAGAGAGAAGGAGGTTTCTCTCTCTTCTCCAGCGTTCCGTCTGCTTCCTCCTCCCCGGCCCGCCTTACCCTCTCCCTACCTTCTTGAGTTGCAACGGACTATAGACCATTTAGCATTCACCACCGTCTGTTAAGAATCTTCAGTATACTGCAAACTTGAATTTGCCTCTGTCGTTAAGAACTCTATCTTTAGTACAGTAAGTGAAAATATTGAACACATACAGAAACGGTTCGTACGAATAATCTACGACATATTTTCCGGTTGCATATATCGTTTTAAATATAGTTTGATTTTACCTCAAATAAAATTTTGAACTTTAAATAACAAAAGGTTTATTCGGGATGTTAGATGTGTCTATGTTAGTTCAGGGGTGAATAGAGAGTCCTACTCTTTTCACTTCTTTACACTTCCGTAAAGTATTTTTTCCAGATCTTCATCGCAATTTGTCTCCGGTATTTCCAATGCAGCATGGTTTAAACAAGAAGCTTTGCAACATTGATATTATTTTCCGCACATTTGCCCCCTTTTTAGCATGTGTAACCATTTTAAGCACGTGTAAAGTTTAAGCTTGTTTTATGAGCTAAGCCGGGCGGAGAATCAAAATCGCAATCATGCCTTAAATCCTGATCGAAATCACATTGGTTTCACTATGATGATTTATATCACACCCTTTCTGCACAAACTTATACTCCAAAGATTTTTATTTACATATATTGTCTGCCATTTGATGCTTTCTATGTGTATTTTGTTTTGTATTTAAGTAAATTAACTATCCAGCAAGAACGCTTTGTAGCAGGTATGAAGTAAAATATCTGTTCTTTTCTCAACTAATCGGAGCGTTATTTTCTTTCTAGCCTGCACTTCGTTTGTCAGTTACGTAATATTCTATTGCAAGCAAAACAAAACGAGAAAGCAGAAAAAAAGATAATGGCATGGTAAAGCAGTTCAGAACGCAAAAATACGCATCAAGCTTTTTTGCTAAATAATTCAGCTACTTTAGTCCCAGTATAGTGGCGTTTACATCAATAAAAATCAGTTAATTAAACTGTACTTCTAATTTACAATAATTATATTTTGGAATTGCTTTCAGTGATCAGATGGACGAATCGTGGACCTGCTATGTTTAAAGAATATAGGAATGAAGAATAACTTCTTCTAGCTACAATGATTTAAATAATGTTAACCTGACTTAAATCAAATAAATATGATTTAAACCAAATAAATGCGATTCATTAAATGTTTTAACCATTGTGTTTTTTCAGTATGTTTCTGGTGAATATGTATTTCATGTTTTGTTTTTTTTACCGCAAAGGCCCTCGGGCTGTTGGTAAGCACGTGAACAATAAACATTGAACATTGAACAAGGTATCCTCCCTTAATTGCACCCCATTTCGAGGACGGAATATTTAATACAAATAAGACGTTCTGTTTTTGGGGTTGTAGTGATCATCCTTAATTATAAATGTTATACAATACAAGCACTGCTTGTAAATTTATTTTAAAAAATGTTGTTACCTTTTTGTGAGCCCATTTCAGTAGAAAGTTCTAAAAAGCAATTGTGAAAAAGAAAATAACAAGCTAGTTTTTAAGTACTGAAACACCGAATGCAATCAAATTAACCAGGAAGCGTTGTACACAATACTGAAAATACGCTGTACACAATACGCTGTACACAATACTGAAAATCTGGAAAAAAAAACGGAAGGAAACTTAAGGAAGGCTTTACTAAACAAATAAAATCTTGAAGTCAATCATTGCACGAAAGTATACAGCATGTCAAGGTTTGCAGTTGGTAGCGTACATTCAGCTCTAATAAAATTGCCCACATCATAATTTTTTCTTCTAAATGTTATAAAGATGTGGCTCTTTCTTTACGCGATTTGAAGTTGATACTTTTTTCTTTGGAGTAAGTCTATTACATTTGACTTACACCTTTGACCTACTTAAAACATTTGCACGGTGCATGACTTTCTTTTCCAAAAGATTTATTTTTCCTTTCTTGAATTAGCTGAAATGGTATTAGCCAAAGCTTTTTGCCCCATATTTTGGACCATTCGTGCAATGTAAACAGTCTTGATAGACGAAACCAAATATTGCGGTCTCGTGGTGAAACCCATTCGATTTGAAGGACATGTTTCTAACAAAACATATATAAAAAATCAGCAGTACCCATCCTTTGGGAATGATTATCTACGTTAATGCGAATAGCATCAAACGGTGCGGAGTTATGCGCGTTCGTCAGGTGGCCGGCACACTCTAGATACGCCAGCCCACTCTTGAGGCGATTCTAAATTTGTTGACACTTTCACAGCCCTGCGCACGATCTCCGCAGCCCAGCACGTGCGTTTGTGTCACTTAGGAAGGCGAGCAAAGCACGCGCCATACGCACAAACACTCAAAATGGTACCGACCAGACTTTCTGGCGTCTCAGCTAGTCTCAACCAACGGTACTCTAAACGGTTGTTTATATCTTTACCATAGGACGCGCTTTACAGCGCTGTCACAGCTACCGGTGCGCGCGCGTTCGCACGCACGCAGGGCTCGTTCCGCTCCTCGTCAGGCTGAGCACGGCTCGCTACATCACCCCTCTCCCGAGCGACGGCAGAGGGTGAGCTAACGGCTCGTCGCTCAGCGCCTCACTGAACAACAGATGCCTCATGCGTCTGAACGCTGCTGCGCTACTCTGACAACTGCTGTTCTTCTTAATGCGCATCCTGCGATAAACCTCACGCAACATAACCGTTTAATGCATTAGCGTTGAATGACTGCCTTCATGGCTCTGTGGATTTAGCGCGTCTGCCTGCTGATCAAAGGGTCAACGGTATCAGGCTCAACCGGCGCCGGTCTTTGTTATTTGTCGATCGACCCGCGGCGTAAGAGGTTAGGTAGCCAGATAGATAGACCAGACAGATAGATCAGAACAAAAGAGCGTGAAGCATCCAAAGAATGCTATTCGCATCAATACAGAAGCAGCTGCATTTTGGTTATACTTCGTATCGGCTCTGCGGTCGGAGCGCAGCCGATACCTACTGAGCGCCAGCCGTGCGGCAACCTGACTCCAGTGCTTACATTCGCTACGATGCGCGATGCCCGCTGCAGGGATGCTTGAAAGACCCGGAGCTCGCGACGTAACATCGCTCTGCGTCCTGGACCCAAGCTGAAACGAAGTACCGTTAATGGAAGTCGAAGCTTCATTTGCGTGACAGATTATCCTGCAACATTTTGTTCGGTTTCATTGCATCACCAGTTGACTTCCTAGACGAGATTATGCTTAACAGGGACCAACTCAATCTCAGAAGCTGTGATAAGCACGAACATGAGCAGGTTCGGTCGAACACAGTAACCAATGAGAGATGCTAGAGAAAGCCATAACGCTGCTGCCAGGGAACAAAGTTCGATGAGCGGCGTACGACGCCAAGTGCGTCCTGCTGTACAGTTGAACTACGAATTCAGCACGCACACGAACGGGAAGGAGCAGAAGCAGGTGGTGTGAGAAAGCACGTGGAGCGGAGAGGGGTGGAACGGGCAAGAAAAAGGGGAGCAGAAACAGGAGGTGCAGAAAGAGCGCGCAGAACGAGGAGTGGACAAGACAAGAAAGCGTCCTTTCCGCTTCGCAGTGACCCAGAAAAATCGGCGAAAAGCCTTTGTAGCTTTGTATCCGGGTGGTGCTGTAGGGAAGCGCGCGCAGCGTCATTGAGAGACAATGGCGCGACGTAATCTGTTTTCATACAAAACCCTGCCCAAGGCACCACCTGAGGCTAAATCACCACCAGCAGGTGATGAGAGACAAGGGGTCATCCTGCCCCAGGCACCACTCGAACCAAGAATACCACGCGCAATTTAAAAGCTACCACATCTAAGCGCGTTTGGCAGAATGACCAAACTTGCAGTGAAGTTTTCTAGCCCGTGAATGACGAGATGGTGGATGGTGCCAAAGAAATACTAAGTATTTAAAATACTAAGTACTAAGATATAAGATACTAAGTATTTAAAAAATAAAGAGAACATGCTAAATTTCCTATGGCATGTTTTGTTTTGATTTCTAATACTAAATTGGTGACTAGCAATGTTTTGGAAAATACTTGACGCGACGACAAAATGTGGAATATACAAACGCTTTCTTGAAATAATATGTGTATGAAAAACATGAATTTCCTATAATTACACGCGGGTATCAATGCATACAATATTATTTATATCAGTTTTTTAAAGAATAGAACTGATCAATACAGGCCTTTGTCGAACCGTCAGCATGTTTTAAGAAAACAAAAATGATAATCATCTGTTCTGCATATATGCATACACCAGGAAGTTGCAACTTTAAAATTACGTTATAGCTCATTTTGCAATATTTTTTATAACCATGACACTGCAAGCACACATTTTCACTAAAGCCTTAATGTCGCAAGCAGATAAAAAGATGCATAGCCATTTTATATCAAACTTATTCTTGCCGAAAAGTTTGTGATATTTTAGAAATACGAGTATTGCCAGCTTTCAAGCAACGTAACATTCAATACGTGCTCCTAAATCGCTTCATTTTTTTTAGTGGAGCGCGTGAAAAGCTTCTTCAGAATTTGAAGAAGTCAATCATTTCCAACTGCCCGTTATTCCTTCATTGCAGAGACAAAATGATCTCGGTTCACTGTTTTTCAACATCACGGGCTTGGTAGAAAATGCAGTTATGGCTCTTAGTACTAGTTCTAGTTCTAGTACTAGTAACAGCGCTCTATCCTGTCTCCCTTGTCTATCCTTCCTTGTCATTTTGCGCTGTGAATTCAACATAATGATCAACCAACTAGCTCCACCAGATGATCGTGATGTAGTACTAGTTACCAGAATTTTTCTATGGCACTACTCTTCCTTTTAAATCCCACGAGAAATAAAATAAAGACAAAATATATTTTTCCCATAACAATAAAACAATGGCCAGAAAAATAATATGTAAAGTAAAAGCAACTGTTTGCAAGTTTGTCAGCAAAGTTCGTTTGCAAAGTTCGTTTGCAAGATTTTCTGCAGTTTGTCTGCAAGATTGTTTGACGTTTTCTGCAAGATTTTGTGTACAAAGTTATCAGATGAAATCGCATATACTTTCTTTTTTGAGACTGCAGCTTGAATCTTCACTTCACTTGCTGTGGAGAAGGTGCAAATCGGCATACTCGGCCTCATAGGCGGAAAGTTCTCAATTTTTGGAAGGGGGCGGGCAGGTTCATCTACCCCCCCACACACACACACACAATAGGCGGGATAAAATAATTTTACTGCTTTCTTCTGATTAGTGACTATTGGCCACGTACGCTAGCACAAGCGTCGGTGTAATCGTCTTTTCAAGATTAAAAAAACAAAAAAAAAAACTGGGATTTTTTTAAAGGAATGAAGAGTAATGTCAGGTCGTCAATACTGACTGTGTTTTTTTAAGAACGCGACGACTTTAAGCTTCCATCGTACGACATCAAACTTGTCACCGTCGATTTGAACACGTACCATTGAATTTTTCGTTCACAACTGATAACCCTGGCCCTGACGTCAAGGGTACAAAACTTTAAAGGACGCCACCGAACGCGCCTGCAGCACTACGAGCCCCACTCTTGAAAGTCTGTCATGGCCGCTCGTGAGTTCATGGAACTCGAACAGTTTTATTTCCAAAGCCTCTAGAACCAATTTTTTTCCAAAAAGATGCACGATGTGCTGTTCCTCGTTGTCGCTCAGATGGAACGCCTCTAAGCATTGGCGTCGAAACAAGGGAACGGGAAGGAGGGGAAGTCTCCCCCCCCCCCTGGTGGCGTCGAAATAGGGGGCAAGGGGCATAAAGGTGGAAAGGTGAAGGCGGTCGCACCAGCCCCAGACCATTTTCAGAAAAGTATACTAAAAAAATTCAGGAGAAGGAATATTCTTCGCTACCCCCCCCCCCCTCCCCCCTTCTCCCGAACATTTTCTACGGCATTTCCTGACCCCTATTTGTGGTGCTTGTGTTGCTCGTACACCTTTTTATTTCCCTCCCTTCGGTTTTCCTCGCCATCCGCCGTCGCCTCATCACCTCTCACACACTACTGACGTTATTACATAAACCTTCTCTGGGTGACCCCGGTAGCTTCGTCGCCAGTGGCGGAAGATGAGCTTCAAAGCCGCGTACACCGCGTATGGCTCCACAATATCACAAAGTTCAACGTTCCCCTCGATTCCGAAGCGAAGATTTTGGCCTCAAATAACTCCTTCCCAAAGTTGTGGAACTTCACTTTGTCTTCACCAATAACTTCCACCAACGACGATCTCCCGACGAGAGAAAGTTCACAGTATTCACAGCCCGCCTAAGGACAATCTAGATAGCATTGACACTAATGCAGCGTAGGAATGTAGGGACATGCGGGCGGGACGCCATCAGTGCAGCCGTTCAATCGACTGGCAATTCGGTGTTGCTTGCGCGCGCTCCGGTAAAGCTCGCTATGACTTCGTGTTTCACAATAGAGAGTTTGAGTAGATCGTCTCCGATGACTCCGATAACGATACCCGATACTCTGCCTCCGCCTTTGCGCTTGCATATGTAGTATCGTTATCGGGACGGTATCGGAGGTATCTGGAATGATCTACTAAAACTCTCTAATGTCGCTGGACATTTGAGCACCGAGACAGTTTGGATGATTGACATCTCGTCCCCGCGACTCCATCATCGCGAGAGTCCAGTCAGCACGCTCTGCGAACTTCGGCCCCAACTTTGCGTTGGACGAGTTTAGTGACCCAGATTTCTTTATGTGTTGCTGAAGTCCCACACAGTAGATAAAACAAACGCGATGCAAATTAAGAAAGAAAATGGCAAAAACGTTTTGCAGGGTTCTTTTCAGCTTAAACTAAGTACAGGGTGTCACAAAAAAAATTTACACGGTTTTTTTTTTTTTCATTGCAAAAATAAATTAGGCATCGCCGAACGCTCATTCTCCACCCAAAGGTAGCGCTAGAGATCACAACCAGATGCCAAAGTTTCAGCCCGATCCGATACCTTATCCAAAAGTTAGAAGTAATTTTCTAAAAATTTCAATTCGAAAATGGAGTCCATTTTTGCCCGTTTTCGGTTTCTGGTGCCATAGAGCCCCATGTATTCGAAAACTCCGTCGGCCGCCATTTTCGCATTGAACTTGCCAGAAAATCACTTATAACTTTTGAATAAGGTAATCGGATCGGGCTGAAACTTTGGCATCTGGTTGTAGCCTCTAGCGCTACCTTTGGGCGAAGAATGAGCGTTCGGCAATGGCTGGTTTATTTTGCAATAAAACAAACGTGTAATTTTTTTTTCGTGACACCCTGTGTTATATTTTGTCTCATTTGAGCATGGACTGACTGCGAAGGCTGTGCAAGCGGCGCGAGTGGGTAGCCTTGGCTGTCTTGACGGCGGCTGCACGAGCACTCGTGCAGCTGCGCTGAGCCTTCACACAAAGCAAATAGCTCGCAGTTTTAGCATGCGTGGCTAACAATAGTCCATACTAAGTTGAGCCAAAGTATACGTCCATCTGCTTCTCGGCTCGTTTATTTTTTCGGGCACGTGTTTCAAAAACGTGCAACTTTTTGCTCATCTCAAATAGTAGATTCGTTCGATGTACCAGTAACGTCCCGCACCGGTGCAGGAAAGGGTAGTGCGGTGCACTACCGGTCGTATCTCCACACATACCGGAAGTACTTGTTTAATGTAATTCCTCTTATTTACATCAGCATAACTGGTCCCTGCTTCGTTCGAGTCCAGGCCCTGTCTCGTGCGAGTCCAGCTCCCAGTCTCGTGCCCCGTGCAAGCGGGAGCACATCCTCTTCACACGCACCTGGTTCGCTCTGGCCACACACATGGCCAGTCGCTACCACACATCCCCCTCCCCTTGGGAATGATCAGTCATCTAAGTATCGAGCAGGACGTCTAATGCAGCGTCCCGTTCTTGTGTGAGGATGTGATGCGTCCTCACACCCCTCCTGTGGTACTTCTTGCCCATCACTATCGGCAGGAGCCGCCAAATCCGTGAAGGTCTGAGTGGTCTCATTGGTGTATGGTATGAGATGCGTACGATTTCTTCGCACGACGCTTTGGCCGGTGTCAACGAGATATGAGCGTGGCTCTGATGTTGGGCACTGCACCGTTCCCTTCCGTTGGAGATCGACAACCCATACGTCTGTTCCATCGACTATGTCGGGCAGATGGCGGACACCATGGCGTTTGTCGTAGGCCGACCGTTGCTTGAGCCGGTAGCTTGTTTCAAACTTCTCGAGCTGCTCTAGGTTTGGAGCTGTTGGCCTCAGCAGTCTGTTCGGGATGGGAAGCTTTGACCGCAATCGGCGTCCCATAAGTAGCTCGGCTGGGCTGTACCCGTTTTTCAGGGGTGTTGTTCGATAAGACAGCAGGGTCTCATACGGGTCTCTTGTCTTATTCATGGAGCTCTTTATTATTTTCACTGCAGCCTCCGCAAGTCCATTGCTTTGTGGATAGTGAGGGCTCGAGGTTATATGTTGGAAGCCGTATTCTCTAGCAAAAGTGGCGAATTCTGAGGTTGACACTCGTGAAAATTGTGGGCCATTGTCCGAGACGACAACTTCTGGAATACCGTGTCGTGCAAAGATACTCTTGCAATGGTTCACTACGACTTGTGCGGTCGTATTCTCCAGGCGGGCGATCTCTGGATATCTGGAGAAATAGTCGGTCACGATCAACCACCACTGCCCCTTCTGGTAGAATAAATCCATTGCGATCCGTTGCCAAGGTCTCTCGGGGAGTTCGGTGGGTTTTAGCGGCATCTTTCTATTTGTTGATGCTTCGATGCAAAGATGACAGCTCTTAACTTTTTCTTCAATTTCTTTCATCATTCCTGGCCACCACAACGTCTCTTTAGCTCGCGCCTGAGTCTTATCGATGCCAAAGTGTCCCTCGTGAAGAAGACGCAAAATTTCCGATCTGCAAGATGTTGGCACAAGGATCCTTGCTGTGAACATAAGCAAGTCGTCTTCAAAGGTGAACTGATGGCGAAACGGGTAGAAAGGCTTAACTTCGTTGTTGAGGTCACGCCGGCAGGGCCATGTATTCTTGCAATAGTATCTTATTTGTTGACAAACCGGATCCTTTTCCTGGCTGTCGATGAGCCACTGGAGGCTGGAACTGGCAGCTGGAACGGTTGACCTTACAAATTGGACGAATGCTTCAACCTCTTCTTCCAGTTCAGACGACTCTTTTAGGGGAAGAGGTGCTCTTGAGAGCGTGTCGGCGGCCATGAGCTGCTTTCCTGGAACGTACGTTATCTCGTACGTGTATCTCATCATGCGCATGCGCATTCGCTGAAGTCGTGGAGTGAGATCGTTTAAAGACTTGGAAGCAAATAGACTCACGAGAGGTTTGTGGTCAGTCTCTAACTTGAATGTTTTCCCGACGAGGTAGTCGCTGAACTTTTCGCACGCCCACACTGACGCGAGGCCCTCTTTCTCTATTTGCGCGTAGCGTTTTTCTGTATCTGTCAGCAGTCTCGAGGCATAGGCGATAACTTGGAACCTCCCGTCGTCTTGTCGTTGACGGAGAATGGCACCAAGTCCATATGATGAGGCATCTGCGGTCACTACCGTTTCTTTGTTGGCATCGTAGATGCCCAGTACTGGTTCAGATGACAAGACAGCTTTCCATCTGTCAAATGCGTTTTGCTGGACTGGTCCCCAGACGAACTCTTGCTTCTTTGAGAGCATCGAAGTTAGTGGCTGCAGGATTTCGGCGAAGTTGGCCACGAACCGAGCCAGATAGGTCGCCATTCCGAGGACCCTCTGTAGCTCTGTCCTTGATGTAGGCGGTGGCATATCCATAACAGCCTTGAGTTTTGAAATGTCGGGTCGAATTCCCAGGCTGTCTATTCGGTGACCAAGAAACGTGAGTTCCTGTACACCGAACAAGCATTTGTCCTTGTTGAGAGTAATTCCTGCACTGCAGATCTTTTGAAGGACGTTACGGAGTCTTTCGTCGTGTTCTTCTTTGCAGGATCCCCAAATCAGAACATCGTCCATGAGGCATACGACACCGCTGAGTCCTTCAAGGATGCTTGACAGTTGTTTTTGGAAATGTTCTGGAGCAGATGAGATCCCGAATGGGAGTCGGTTGAAACAAAATCTGCCGAAAGGTGTGATGAACGTGGTGAATTTCTTGCTTTCGTCGCTCAGGGGAATCTGCCAAAACCCGGAGTTAGCGTCGAGTTTCGAGAAGATTTTCGCACCCTGAAGAAGGCCAAGAGTATGTTCGACGGACGGAATGGGATGCCACTCTCTCAAGACATAGCGATTTAATTCTGTGAAGTCAACGCATATGCGCACTGCTCCAGTCTGCTTTGGTACGATCACCATGGGTGCGCACCATTCGGTTGGGTCACTGACGGGGGAGATGACGCCGATGTCCTCCATACGTTGAAGTTCTTGCTTCGTCTTTTCGTACAGTGGGATCGGGACACGACGTGGCGAGCTTAGAGCAAACGGTTTCGCGTTCTCCTGAAGCTGCAGGTGATATTCCCCAGGGAATGTTCCCAACCCTGTGAACAGTGATGGAAAGTCGACTTTCGGGTTTACCGTCGTTTCGATCCTGTTGATTGGTGAAAGTAGTTGGAGCCCTTCGATAGCCGGCTTTCCTAGAAGGGGTATGGTGACGTCTTGGAGAACATAGATGCTCTGCTCGGACACTCGGTCCTTGTAGGACATTGCGAGGCGTACCACACCTTGTATTGCTAGCGCCTTTCCGTCTGGTCCACGAAGTTGGCGAGGTGGATTCTGCAGTAGCGGCCGTGGTTCAAGCTTGTTGAACACCGCTGGTGGGATTACAGTTTCGTCGGCGCCTGTGTCGATCTTAAATCTCACTGGCTCGGACTGGACTAACACATCAACCTCCCAACTATTTACTTGCGGAGATGTCACTATTCCAAGGAAACCGACGTTGGGACCTGGAGCTTCCACGAAGTCCACTCTTTTTGATAGGCATACCTCGGAAAAGTGCCCTTTCTTGTGGCAATTTGTGCATACTTTGAACCGCGCTGGACACGAGGTGCGTGGATGCGTGTCTCTCCCACACCACCTGCATCGTGTTCGGTTGTCTGATGGCATGGTCAGCGGACGTTGCTGGTATGGAGTATTTTCCCTCTGCCTTCTATCATCAGGACCCTCGCGTTTGCTTGTACTGAGGGCCGTAGAAGCAGTTTTTCTTTGTCCGATGACGAAATCTTGTGGACGTTAGAATTTCGATCCTGGTTTAGTTCCTCCTGTTGTTTGCGCACGCTTTCTACTTGTCGGGCTGTTTCCAGCGCTGTCTGAAGCGTTAGGTCGGCGTTAAGCTGTAGCTTTGCAGAGAGTTTTGAGTCTTGAATGCCGACAACGAAGCGATCCCTCACCAGTTGCTCTCGCAGATTGCCGTAGTCGCAGTCCTTTGACAGGGTATGAAGTGTCGTTGCGAACTCTTCAATGGACTCTCCGTCTTGTTGGGATCTCATGTTGAAGCGTGCCCGCTCGAAAATTATGTTCCGCTTTGGGATGAAGTAGCTGTCAAACCTTTGCAGTACGACGTCAAAATTCTTGGAATCCTCCGCGGACAACTGGAAAGTGCTGAGAACGTCCTCTGACTGATCTCCCATTATATAGAGGAAGGCGTCAATTTGGTGCTCCTCAGGCTTTGCGCAGAGTCCTGATGCGGTTCGGAACCGTTCGAAGCGTTTCTTCCACTTGGGCCACTCATTTGGTGACGTAAAGCAGAAAGGTTCAGGTGGCTGAATCATAAACGATGCCATCGAAGCAGAAGGTTTGAGGCTGGCTTCAGCCATTGCTCACCTTTCTGTGCAGCAGGTGAAGAATGTTCGTCGTTCCTCTATTCTGACACCATGTTTTATGTAATTCCTCTTATTTACATCAGCATAACTATACTTCGTTTCAGCTTGGGTCCAGACGCAGCCGATGCTACAAGCACGAGCGTGTGGCCCTGAACATGGCCTGTATTGCACGAGCGCGCGTGCTTGCAGGGACGCTGGAAGCCCGGAGCTCGCGCTTGTAGCATCGGCTGCGTCTGGTGCTTCATTCGAGTCCAGGCCCTGTCTCGTACGAGTCCAGCTCCTAGTCTCGTGCCCCGTGCAAGCGAAGAGCACAGTACTGCACTGCCCTGAACGTTTATGCACCGGTGAGGAGGGGCAGGCAAATCGAACGCAGCTAGTGTTCGGCAGATCGAAATACAGGGGGCGCTTTATCGAGCTTGTTGTCCCCACAGCCTGGTGTTTACTAACACAGCATAACAAAGAAATTGAACGCTCTGGGCATGAGCCCTTCGCTCTGACCAGTACTGTAGCCTCCTCTATACTCACAAAGCCTGGCAGTTCTGTGACGGAGCCGTATAGAGTGACCGGTCGCAGATTTGGAGCGCGAGGATCTGGTAGCACAGAGCATTTCTTGGGGAGTTTGGTATTCAGCGCACAGCTTTTGCAGCGGCGAGGACCCGAAACATGGTTTTCAAACCCGACGAGAAAAAAGCGGTAGCCCAAGGAACGCGACAAGCACGAGCGGACATTCCATCGCCCGGGACAGAGTGCGCTTCGGCGTCTCGCCGCTGCGGGGCGCCCGTTACATGACTCTTGTCTGCCTCTCTAACCTTTTCACCTTCGGCGGCCTCGTCTCGTGACGATCTGCCAGGCTTTGTCATTATACATGGGTTGCACTGACGTCACGTCGCATATTTTTGGCCTCCATGTAAGAGGAGGAGAGGGAAGCTGCTTTGTAAGAATTTTGAGTGACGGGTTAATCTTCTATAATCTTCTGGGAGGAGAATAGCGACGACTGTGCAAATCCGGGAGGCACAAAAGGGGGCCCTGATAAGAGGGGAGCTCCTTCTTGCCCTCCTCTCTGGTGGTCATCGTAGCGCTCTTTGAATGACGTCACGTGCAACCCATGTATAGACCGTTTTACTGAAAGAGGGCGAGAGAGAAAAAGGGAAAGGGCTACCGGCGCTTTCCTCCTTTCTGGTTGTGTAGAAAGAGTGAAAGTCCCGGATGAGAGGCTTGGCCGGTGTTGGGTGTCTGCTGTGCCCCAACTTCGTTCGCGCTTTCTTTTCTGTATCAAACTCGCAAACTTAATTAGAGCCACGGGCTTCGATGGCAACAGTTCCCCGGTCATCGGGACACCATTGCTCAGTCGATAGGGTGCACGAATAACGACAGAAAGCGTCGAATACTGTCCGAGGACCTACGTAGCTTGCACGGAATCCGGCAAGGCGAGGCGTGCTGCAATGTTGACACCCCCCAAAAATTTTTTTTAATTTTTTGCCAGGCGCTTCATTATGGTGTCGGAGGACTACCCAATTAATATTTTGCAACAGAGTAGCGTATTTTTTTAATAAAGCCAAAAAACGCAACTGCGCGAAACCGAAACCGAAACGGAGAAGTGGAGAGGATAGCGGGAGTGGCGGAAGTCACGTGGCTACACCCGACCGTGCGCTTTTTTTTTCTCTCTTTTTTTCCCCCTCGGCGTAGCAGACGACATGCGGCGTTAGCGGGCACTGTTTGCGATTCTTTTGCAGTTATGTTTGTTCCGCTCGCTGTTCTGTACTCCAAGATGAGTTGTTTTGTACATTGAGGAGTTGGAGATGAGTAGCGAGTGCCCGTGGTTAATTTTCATGATCGGCTCCGAGAAGAATACACCCAAGATGTTGCGTGAAGAGCTGGCTCACACGTCCTGCGTCCGAAAAAAAGTGGCATTGTGCGACAGAGTTTCCGAAAGATCAACGGGATCGGGACCAATGGCTGGCTGCAATTCCTGTAGAACATTTACGGGCACATCGGAAAGCGGACGCTACCTGATTTATATGCTCTTTGCATTTTGTGGAAAGTGATTACATTGACTTCGCAGGTGTCAAAAAAGGAAATCCCATCCCCATTTAATTCAGCGACGTTTCGTCCACAACATTTGTTGGTTAATTTTTGTTTGTTTCTTCAGTGATAATTGTAAAAAGAAAGAAAGGTAAACATCGAAAAATGTTTGAAAAAGAAAAAAAAAAAAGTACCATCATCGGGGATCGAACCCGGTCCTGCCGCGTGTGAAGCGGGCGTCGTACCCACTGAGCTACGGGGGGATCACGTGACAGGGGAATCTCTTTCCTTAGTAATACTTCAGCCGGTAAATTGTAAGTTGGAAAGTTTGCTGCCGATTTTCCTCCAGCAAAAGCACTCCCGGGTCGAAGTCGGGAAGCACCACGTATTGGCGACATTCGCACCTAGTAAAGAAATCGTACGCGTGCATATTCAACTCGAAGTAGACGCGTCGTGCTTGAAGTTTGCGCGAGCGATGTCTTCAGCCACGAGAAGGGAGCGACGGCTCGGCGACGTCTTCGTGCAAATCGGCTTGGTGGTCGGGCGTGTCGTACGGGATGAATACCAATTCTTTTGATCAGTCCCAAATTTCTCTTTTAAAGGCAGACAGAATTCGCCGGTACCGCGAACGACAGTTCTGAAGTAGAGGTCCCGCGCCCGTCGTCCGCTGCCAGCGCCGTCCCCGCGAGTCCCACGATACGCGAAACGACGCACGCACAGAATGCTTCCGGTTCTCTGTGGAACTTTTTTTTTTCAATCAACGTATTTGCAGCTTTTTAGAAGCCACAAAAAATGGGTTTCATATTTTTTTCTATTTTTAATATTGAGTGTGTGCCTTCAGTGACCAACGACTTTCATTAAATTTGGTAGTCGCATCGATAACTTCGAAAACGGCCCGTGACCACGGAAAAGAGAGTGAGCGAGACTCGAACCGGCCAGTTCTTGATCGGCGGTTTTCGGGCGGAAAGAAACCGAATTTCGAGTCGCAAATTGTGTTTTGGGTAGTTGGGCTCTCATATGTCATGTACAACTAAAAACCTCGGCGAGCATAAACACCCTGTCCAGCGTCCCTCGTAAGCTCCATCGCTTTCCACATGACCCCGTCCCCGGCGGCAGTGGATTGCGTCCGGTAAACCGAAAAGACGTTTCCTCAACGCCATCCTCTCGACTGTGCTTCGGAACATTTTGTGAATGGAGCGCGCACCGAACGCTGTACCGCCGATGAACAGCGGGGTACGCTCGCAGAGTGCGTGCCCGTTTTCTCGTGATAATTGCTGTTTCAGCTTGTAAACTTTTGTAACTGAATTTATCTTAATATTGATAATTTGCAGTGGTGACTGACTCGATTTTATCATCTACAACACTTAGTTGAAGGCTCATTTCCGCCGCCGGGTGATGGCCAGAAATTGTCGAAAGCGTAGTTCTAATCGGTTTTCCTGAATCGCGGTCTCCTGCGCGATACCAGACAGCCGGCAAAAGCGCTCCTTGGAGTGCCGCAGGTGGGTTGTTTGGGTTGTTTCCGTTGATTGGGCGCTTTGAAGCGCTGGATACTCGCCGCAGGGTACGGCTCGTGTGTTGCGATCTGCGTTTTCGAGCCCAGTGGGCACGTTTCTTTGTTCGAGTCATGGCATCCGCCAGTGCGGCGACGGGGGGAACAGCGGCAGCGAACGTGTCAGCGATAGAAATTGGAAAAGACGGTCAGTGTGCAGGCGAGCTGGTGAATAGTATACATCTTAAAACCTGAGACTGTGGTTGGAAAAGTTGAAGGTATTTGTGAGAGGCAACAAGAAATTAGAGGCAAGCTCTGCTGCCTCTTCTTTTCTTGTTGCCTCTCCTAAATACCTTCAACTTTTCCAACCACAGTCTCAGGTTTTAAGATGTATAAATTGAGTTGGTACTCAAAATGTTGCCATCAAATAGTAAAACAATTCGTGGCTGCCTTTGAAGAGGCTTTTCCTCAGTTCGATATAGCATATCCAGAACGTCTTCGTCGTTCATCCACAAGGAAATGTAGGAACACGGACACGCAGGATAAAAGCAGCGCGGCAAAACGATCTGTAGCGGCTCCGGGTGTTTACAAAGTTAATTGAGGTTCCCGTTTCGTGTATCGCTTGTTGATTACTACTAAAACGGCTACGTTGAAATAGGCCAATTGCAAGCAAAATTGATGAATGGTTCATCATTTCCAGTCATACTGAAAGCGATGGAGCTTGGAAGCATTGCAGCCGCACTCGCCTCGCCGGATTCCATGCAGCAGCTAATAGATCCTCGGACAGTATTCGGCGCTTTCTGTCCTTATTCGTGCACCCTATCACCGAGCAATGGTGTCCCGATGACCGGGGAACTCTCGCCATCAAAGACCACGGCTCTAGTTAAGTTTGATGAGTTTAAAACAGAAAAGAAAGCGCGAACGAAGTTGGGGCACGGAGCAGACACCCAACACCGGCCAGCTCTCTCATCCGGGACTTTCACATTTTCTACACACAGCCAGAAAGGAGGAAAGCGCCGGTAGCCCTTCCCCTTTTTCTCTGCCTCAAAATGGCGCTACCCACGATAAAACGGCCCAGTAGAGGGGGGGCTATCCAGGCGCTTTGGTCGCACGCGGAACGATCTTCGAATCGTCATCTTCAATCTCTCTAATAAAAAACAAACAAGAAAATTCAGCTTGTTATCCCCACACCTGCAGCGGCGTGACTGCCCGATCTCTGAGTGCTTACAAACATGAACCACTGCTTAAGCCTCCGAAGCGACCTTCCGGTCTATCCGTCTTTGCAAGCCCGGGGATCTCGGCTTGCGTCACCAGTGCTAGAAAGCACAAATGCGCAATACACCGACAGCAAAGCGTTGGAGATCGAACGAAAGCCTCCGGCTGTGCGATACAACGACTTGGAGGAGACGAGTGGCTTGCGGCAAGTGAATATTCGAAAACCTTTGGCGATCTCGCGCTTCTTGGTTTCTTTGGCGTTCGCCTGGAGAATTGGTGGTTAGATGTCGTCACCAGTGTTTCAAGCGGCGGTGTTACAGGTGGGCTTTGTCTCATTCTTTTTAAGTTCGCTAAGACGTCGAAGACTATATCAAAAAAGTTAATTAGAGGGTTTATCTTTGGTCGCACGGGGAACGGTCTTCGAATCGTCATCTTCGATTTCTCTGATAAAAAACAAACAAGAACATTCAGCTTGTTATCCCCACACCTGCAGCAACGTGACTGTTCGATCTCTGATTGCTTACAAACATGAACCACTGCTTGCGTCCGAAGCGACTTACGGTCTATCCGTCTTTGCAAGCCTGTCGATCTTGCTTATGTCACCAGTGCTAGAAAGCGTAAATGCTACACAGACAGCAAAGTTGAGATTTAACGAGGGCCTCCGGTTGTGCGATATAACGACTTGGAGGAGGAAAGTTGCTTGACAAAAATATTCGAAAAATTTAGAGATCTCGTGCTTCTTGGTTCTTTTGGCGTTCGCCTGGAGAATTGGTGGTTAGATGTTTCGCCAATGTTTCAAGCAGCGGTGTTAAGGTGGACTTTGTTCATTCTGTTTAAGTTCGCTAAGACGTCGAAGACTGGATCAAAAAAATTAATTAAAGGGTTTATTGGCGACGAGACGTTTTGCTTCTTGTCACAGATCGGAACCAAAACATTTCATTACGCCAGGATTATCAATTTCCAGTGACAATTTTGATTGTGTGTAAAAAGGACAGTGGAAGCTTGTAGACAACGCGTCCTTAAACTGACATTCTTCTTATCAGGGACTTTTAGCAAACCGTTACCGTGGTCCACGTACCGCACTACTGGAGCCTTTGAAGCATGCTTTTAAGCGCGCGCTTAAAAACATGCTTCAAATGCTCCAGTAGTGAGGTACGTGGACCACGGTAACGGTTTGCTAAAAGTCCCTATTGTCATTAGGAAAAGTAGGATTCACCATACTCATAAGGTCATAGCGAGCGTTTTGCCAATCTTGGAAGGCCGACCACAGCGACGCTTTTGGTCACGCACATCATCAATAGACCTGTTGCTAAATTACCCAAGCAACAACGAGAATGCTGGGAATGTAGTTCTACGTGCCGCACGTGCTGGCGTCTTCAGCAGTAACTGTTTAAAAAAACTAAAACAAAAGGCGTCTTGCACGCGCGTTCATCAACGCCTTATTTTGGTTATTTACTTCGAATGTTTTATACGGGGAAGGCGAGCGCGTGCATCGCGTAAACCTACATTCCCAGCATTATCGCTGATGTCTGGGTAATTTAGCAATAGGTCTATTGCCACCAACGTAAGTCAAGCCTTATTTTCAATACAAAACACAAATAATAAAAGATAGATCAGTTTTCGTACAGATAGAGACTTCTGTCGAGTGTCCAACAACAAACTCCAAGAGAAAGCGCAATTCTTGCTCCTACATTACCGTGTCCCTCCGTGTGGCGCTTGGGGGCGTTGCTGCACTCACTTATCACCATGGGCAGTCTTCTCCACTTCGATGGCGAAAAAAGAAAACGTTATCGCTCTTTTGTTTTTCATCTTGTCATTACCCCCCTCCCTTTCAGGGCTACTGTATTTTTTTGCGAGGGGAAGGACGGTTGGAAACAAGTTGACTCGACCGAGGTTCCACACCGTCTTGATTTCCGTACCTTGGGCTGCGGGCTGTCCTTATCAGTTGCAATCCTTATCGGAGACAGGATAATCTGCGGCCGCCTACGGTCATGTCCGCTTCGTAGCATAAAGAGCGACGGCAGTAGCAGCCTCAATCTGAGCCCCGGTTGGAAACGAGCTGTTGACGATATTCACTCACAGCATAAAACTGGAAGGTTCTAATTTTTTTTAGGGGCGAAGCTCCTTAGGGTTTAGCCTTGTCCGTCCGTTTGTCCGTCCCGGACGGCGTCCGGGCTCACATAAAAAGAAAAAAATGTTTGCGCAGTCGACAGGATTCGAACCTGTGCGGGGAGACCCCAATGGATTTCTAGTCCATGGCCACGACTGCGGGACGAGTAGGGGGCTCTGAGATGTGGTAGTAACTCAAGAGCTGGGGATGTCATGGATGAAACGTTGCATGTAGCCGCTCAACGTCTATACAGGAGAGGGCGCTGCGGTCAAATGCGTATATAATCGCGTTAAACTTTGCATGCGTTGGCTCAACGTTTATAGACGAGAGGGCGCTGCGGTCAAATGCTCAAATGCGTATATAACCACGTTCCATACCATACATTTTCTTTCTGACATGGACCGTTGACTTAAGCGGTGGAGATGCGTTCCCACGGCTTCTAGCGGATCCAAGCTGATCCGCTAGAAGAACCACTGGCTCTGCATTTCACCGACCATAAAGCAGTAATAATGAAGTCGAAACGCAACCCGCAACTCAGCACTACCTATGAGCAATAAAAAAAAATCAGCACCATCAGCACTACCTATGAACAATAAAATCAGTATCATCAGCACCACCAGAGCTTCGCCCCAATCAACATCATTCACCACGTGGAGATGCGGTCATTTTTTTATAGATTGGGGACTTTTCTGTGTTTTTTTATCGTTAATATTTTGAGGCTACGCTCTAATTTTAAAGGTGTTCGATCTTCTCACATTGGATCTTTTAAGACTTAATAAATATAAAATATTGTATTTCCCGATAAAGGTAAACACAAAGAAAAAAACGCTTTTAATACATTTATTTCTCAAACCACTGGACTGTTTCCAGCCCTGCGAATCAAGTGAGGCCTTGGACCTTGTACTGTTGTCATTGCATTCGGCGATCTCAAGAAGTTCTTGTCGAAATTACTTTTGGTCTACTAGTCCTATCATCATCCTCTTCTTGTTAAAGCATCAGGCGCCGAGGGCGGTGGATAGCACCCTTCTCTCGTCAGCGTGGTCCACGATGGTCTAGTGTGTTACCGCACCACAGCTCCGGGCACGTGGAGTGAAACCTTGCGCTGCAGAACACAGGTATCCTGGGTTCAATCCCCCCCCCCCCCGGCCCGTTTTGACGTAGGTGTTGAGCATCATAACGTGTAATCACTAAAACGTAATGGACTCTGTAATGATTACAGTGAACCTACTGCACTTGCCAAATTATCCACATACTGCGGGGACACCAGGAGCAACGTAAAGGTATTCACTTTGGGTTGTCAAAACCTCCACATAGCAAATTAAAGTCCTAAAAACATGTTTATAAAAAAAAATTTAAGTAAAAACAACAACAAAAAAGCTCTACTGCTGAATGAATGAAGGAATAGATGCGTGGCGGTTGTTCTGCTTGGTTCGAGCGGTAACTTGCGCCACCTAGCCAAATATTATTCACACGACAGGAATAACGAAAAATATGCAGGCGGGCTGGTGAACTTTCAACATCTTGAACACCCGACGCCAAATGGTATATTTTGCCCACTCTTTGTCCGTAGTCTCGGGTGTTCAAGGCGTTTGGTTTTACCCGAGTCAGAGCGATGATGATGTTTGGTTCAAGGTGTTTGGTTTTACCTGAGTCAGAGCGCAGATGACGCCACGAGCCGATGTCGACAACCATGGACCACACCCCAAGCGCACCGTCATGGCGAGCATCATTTCTCTTTACGTGTGGTATGATCGGCTCAACCAATCGAGCACTGTGATTACTTCCTTCCAATTCCAACCTCGGTGTCCATGTTTGGAAATCCTGTCCTTGACTGCGCTCCTCCTTACGGTGAATCAAAGTGCAGGACTGTAGTCCCTGACGACCTAAGAAACATATTATGTTCGCGCGTTTTGCTTCATGATTAGTCCTATCGTTTTTATCAGCTAATACCGAAATCTTATTGACTGAGGAGCGATAGCAAGATATTCGAGGTTTTAATGAGGACACCCACAAAGTGAGGATACTCCAGACGTTTGTTTTGCTCAACTCATAGACGCGCGTGAGAGAAGCTTATTTGCCCCCTTGTCTGGTTTGCTGGTCTATAGGGGCTACCTTTCCCGGCAATTAAAATAGCATCAAGAGGGATTTCGAGGCCTTGTTACCGGCTCGAAAGGAAGAGCGGTCAAGAAACTGAACTGGTACCTTGGTACTTAGTGTTTCGGGCAAATGGAGGCCGTAAGTCCGTCGTCACTTCGATTATTGGAGTCCGATTTTGCGCGAAGAAAGAAGGTGAGCAGACTCGAAATGTAAGTGAAATGAATCGCGTTCGTGTAGTTTGGGAGGGGCATGAGACGTTCGTTCCGGGGAAGGTCGTGTTAATAGAGAATTCAAGAAAACGACAGGTAAGACTTGCATCTGCTGAGCGGAGTCAGTTAGAACGCTAAATACTTCCTCCCCACGGAGCCGGTCACTCGACCTAAAATTCCCTCTTACGGTTATTTTAACCGCTGGGAGAGATGCCGAAATTCACCCGCTGAACAATCTGTGACATTTGGAAAAAGATGAACACGCATGCGTAGCTCGGTCTCGCAAATCCCAACGATCGGCTCTCGGATTCTCAGCGGGAAAGTAACTGCTATACTCGCGGGCCTTCTTCATTAGCAGGTTCGGTGATATGCGAGAGATAATACGACTCATTTAGGCCTTACGTTCGTGCCGGACTCTTTCAAAAATACTTTAGGAAAAAAAGTTACGAAGATGGACGACCTCTTCATCTCTGAAACGGCAAAAAAGAAAGAGTACATTTGTTTTTGTTTTTCTTAGGTTGTGCCCCCAGTTTGGTCGGCTCGTTTGCTTGTTTGGTTTTACTTGGTGTGCTCCTTCTTTCTCGGCACTCAAACATAAAGGCGCATTCATATTCATGGCGTCGTTTCATCATCGACCGCGGCTGCGAGCTTTGCATGCCGAACCCGAAGCACGCGGTCGACTTCTATGCTGCTCGCGGCCGTCGCATCTCATCGAAATAATCGGCGCTCGTTTATCGCGGACCAACTCCAGACTGCAGGCTTAAGATGCAGGGGATAATGGCAGTAGTCGGGAAGGCTACGTACCTTCCGGACCAATCAGAGGCTCCTCCGGAGCCACCTGGCCGCTCACTTCGCGTTATCACGTGGTGGAAGGACAACGTTTGATTGGTCCAGCTGGTCCGTGGCTTCTATTCCACTGTAAGCTTGGGAGGGTTGGGGCAGTACCACCTTGAAGACAAGGCCCGCGCATGACGTCACCTTTAGTGGATCTTTGCCGAGAGACGCCGCAACGCGGCAGACGCGTTCGCCTTGGCGTCGCCGCGTGTTAGCGTCGCGATCTAATGGTGAGACGCTGCGAAATGGGCTGGCGGCGATGCGTCAACGCTGCGTGGGTCCACTCGTGATGACGTTTGGAGGGCACCGATGTAGGCCTTGTCTTCTATGTGGTATTGGTCGGGGTCGCGACGTTCAAGATGCTCTCGTCCGAAGGAGAAAGGGCTGTAGTGAGCCGAGAATTGGGGTCAATGGCGTGATCGTTGAACCGCCGTGGTGCGCGCGAGCCCGTCCGTCAGAGATGTTGTTGCGCAGGATGTGTGCCAATCACGCATTTATTTTTTACTCTGCACCGTTTCGAAATGTTCGACAGGTTTGCCAGTTCTCGGGGTTCGCCTCAGTTCTCCGTCTTTTTTTCTCTGTTCCCGTGTTGAGGCGTGCGGATATCGTTTGTTTTCTACACGGGTTTGTATGCATGTATACAAACAGTTGAGGAAGGAAGCAAGAAGTAGCGCGAATAGATGACTGAATTTCTATATTTCGACAAGCCTGCCTGGGCCATGCCTTTTAGTGCAGTACTGCAGTTACCGGCGTTAGAAGTCGGCCTATCACTGCTCTTCGCGTTTTTATTCGGTAGGGTCATTCCATGCCAAAGGAGACGCGCCCATTTTTTATTTCTGGGATATGCACTAAAAATTTATTTGGATAATGAAGCCTCTGATATCCAAGGAAAGCATATTTTTGTAAAAAAAATATATATATATATTTTTTGATATCATGATCTAAATGTCTGGCATTTGCATAAAACCCACGCAGTTCAAGAAAAACATTGTGAAAACATGGTTGCGTACCACACAAATTTAGGCGGGCGCCTAATTACTTAATAATATGCCCTATCTTACACTAAAATGCAAACATTGCAAGACGCCATTATGGGTCCAAATAGGAGCTCCAAAACAAAGAGACTTTATGATATTTTTTTGTTTAGTCATCGTGAATTTGGGTGTTAGGTACAGTACTTTTTTTCGTTTCTTCTCATAAAACTAATAATTGAATTGCGTGAGCTAAATGTTAAAGGCCTCGTTTGCTCGCGTTTTAGTTAAATGACAAAATCTCCAGTGTATGCAAAAACGGCCACATTGAGAGCCAGAAAAAGCAATGTGGGCAACGCTGCCCGGAACTTTCGAAATAGCCAAACGTTCAATCCACCTCATCCGTTTAACATACCAAAAAAAAAATTCGAAGTACGTTTTGTTGCTGCTAAACTTTTTTTAATGAGTTTTTTTTTTATTATGTTTTTAGGCGCCTTCCTCGTAGTCGACGCACGCCGGCGTTCTCCAGCGAGGCGTCAACGGCGTGAGACGCCGCAACAAGCTTCTTCAACGCTCTCCTGAAAACACGTTTTATTCAGTTGAAGTGGACGTCATCCTGACTTCCATGCATCCGTATCCTTTTTACAGCTGCCTGATGATACTGGTGTCTTAATTGTACTCTACTTCTGCCCAGGTAACCGCCGACGAGCGCAGGCCTGCATCGTCTGCTTTTCGAGTTTGGGAATGCATACTGCGCGTCCGCCTCGCCTGTCGTATGTCCAGATGTGAAAACAATTCAGACCGGATAGCTCTTTACCGATGTGCGCAATATTGAAATCCGGAGTAGAAACTTGAAAACTGACCGATAATTCTCTGATAAACTATAACCTTTTTGCAAAATCTGTAGATTGGCCAAACAGTTGAAAAGCCTGTCAATCGCTCACTTCCGGGACGAGCCGCTTAACTTCCGGTGGCTTCATACCTCTTTTCTCAATGCGCCATCCATGCCCCTTAGTGGAGATCAGTGGTATATGTATGTACGTATATAACCACGAGATAAATGTGCATCCACACTGTTTTCTCATTTTGACCGACAAGCTAAAAGATATAGTGTGTTCTCGTGGCGAGCAACCATGGCCGACGATATTCCGATAGCTTGCTTTTGTCCAGTCGGACATTAAAAAAAAAGAAGAGAAAAGGTCGGTCGTGACACTTGCGTATCGATTATTTCCACTCTTTTTCACGACAATCAGCCGTCTCCAAAGGAAGTGCTTTATCGGTGTTATTGTGTTTTTGTAGCAGCCAGTATCGGTCACTCACGATCCTTTCTGGCTCGTTCTCGGCTTCTATTCTTTTTTCCTTTCCTTTTAATGCCTTCTTTTTTTGTTTCGCCATTGAGGTTTCCTAACACAATGGCCCGTTCCGGATGGTAAGCCTTTCACTACTGTGTCAATAAACAAACGTAAGAATCGCTCTTGAGGCCCGAATGTTCTTTGAACAAAAAGGGTAAGCTAAAATTAAACACCAGATAAACCATAGAGCGTAACTAAACGACTGCTGCCCCTTTAATTTTTATAGATAAATGGACGCTAACTGGCACGTAGTCTATCGCCGTGTAGGGATAGTCAAGCACGCGTTAGATACGCGTGTCAGCTGGTACACGTTAGGTGAAACAATGTGATAACCAGATCTACTCGGATTGTGACAATACCTTTGCAATAACGTAAAAAAGCGTTTTTTTATTTTTTGCAAGTGGGTGGTTTTGACCTTTATCAAAGCTGCGGGAGTTATCGTAGATTGTCAATAGGTCAGCGGGGTATTTATTATTTTTTTATGTCGTAAGGTTTATCAAATGTTAGTTTCTATACTCCGTGTCATCCTACGATGGACTACAGCCCAATGCTACAGGCCGCCGGGTCCAATTACGGGCCTGTTAGAAACCATGTGGTATATTTGCTCCGCTGTGCGTATCAGTGCGCCAATTACGCGTCACGCGGAGGCGAGTTTTTCGTTTGCTTGCTTCTCGAGCCCTCCCGACGGCTCCTTCTGCTTCCTGGGATTTTGCTGTTCTCACACCTGCGTTCCCAGTTCCTTGCCACAGCAGGTATGGGTACGACACTCCAGGAATCTCGACTGCTGACCCATCTGCGTGTGCTTCGTCCATGCCACCGTCAGTCTGGTGCCTCGTACCCGCCTCGGTTGCCGCTAGGATTGGAGCGTTACGGCTACAGTCCGTTACAGGTTAAAAGTTTTCTAGGGAAAGGAAGGATGGGGAGGAGGAAGGAGACGAAACGCTGAAAAAAGGAGGAGGGACATTTCCTCCTCCTTTCTTCAGCATTTCGTCTGCTTCCTCCTCCCCAACCTCCTTTCCCTCCAAAACGTTTCTTAATTTGTAACGGACTATAGTGAGAATTAAGCGACTTTATGTCAGTGTTGCCTGTGCGCGCTCCAACTTCTCTAAGCAGTTGCCATTTTTACGAAATATGGCACGAATATTTATGAAACTAAATACCATGTACCATTAGTACACGAGTATAAAAATGCGCGCTATCACAACAGAGAACAATATGCGTAAGTTTAGTGCTCTTTGTACTCTGCGTATCAGAATTTGTCTCGCGCACCCTTTCGCAATGCGGATGCAAGCTTTTCTGAGGTAGTGCCAGCCTTCGGGCCCTAGTCCATCGTAGGGTGAGACGGACTGGGTATAAAATATAATATCTCGATTTGTTTTTTTGTCATGTGTCGTTTGATTTAAGGAGTATTCTCATTTATTTGAATTTTCGTTAAATTATTACTAGTTGCTTATGTGGGATTTTGCTGCAGTCTAGTTTTTATGGTTTAGTAAAAACATAACAATGAGAAAGAGTGCTATATCGCGTTTAATTTCTGCGCTAGAATGCTGCACGGAAACAGTGCACGATATTTTTTACAAAGAAGCACTTTTATAAGAATCAGAACTTATCTTAAAAAAATCAATTCCCATCACTTTTTCTTGTTACTTTTTTTCTTTTTTGCGGGGGAGGGGGGGGAGGGGGAGGATCCACTCGTGGGTGATTGTCGTACAAAAGTCGCGCGTATGCTTTTAACGAGAGTATTTCGAAGATCTGCGCGCTATAAATATGCACCTATTATCAAAAATGGCGTGAAAAGATGTTCGCGTATGAGTCGATTTTCGTTTGATTTTCGGTCTGTTACCTCGCCTAAATTCATTATCTCTACATAAAACAGGCGGGAAAAAACTTTGCAAAGCGTCGAGCTGCGGTCACACTGAAACAGAATGTGCAAGAGACAGTCTGAAAACACTGTCTGAGGCCTTCCTCGAATGATGCACACATTGGTCGTACAACAAACCGTAGGCGTAGACTACGGGGAGGCATCGGGGCTCGTGCCCCCCCCCTAATAAGACCCGAGGGGGGGGGCAGGCTCCCCCCCCTTCGGGCCACGATCCTTACCGAGACGCTGTTTACGTGCAATGTAACGAGCTTCTAGTAGTGGCATGTAAACAAAATAACGCACACAGCGATGGACACATGGCGATATACATACGCTGTAAAATGTACCCCCTAAAATAAACTACTGATAATTGCCGGTGTAACAAAAATTGCGCGAAACACCCCCCCCCCCCCTTGCAGAACTTCTGCCTGCCCGCCCCCCCCCCCTCGCCCCGGGAAAATGGAAAGTCTACGCCGCTGCAACAACTGTCTGCAGATGCATGTTCCAAGCTTACATATTAGGCAAACATGGTTGGAACATGCAGGAGCCGTGACCTCACATGATTCTGTCTGACTGTGTTGGCGGTAACGCGGTACTAGCAACGGTGTTACCGGCAACGCCTTATTTTGTAGCGTACTAAAGTTCCAGTTACGTTTTCGAAGTAGTAAAGTGCAGCGTACTTACATTATTGCTTATTTCGAGTAAGAGTGTAGCATGACATTACTCGTCCGGTGCATCTTCTTTCCAAAACTTCAAAAAGATTCCACTTAAAGTTTTTTGTTGCGTGTTTTTTAGGCGCAAAGTAATATGAATTCTTGCGTTTTTCGCGCTTTTTTGAGTTGTTCCTCGTAAGTATTTAGGTGGAACCGTAAAAAAAAAAAAGGTAATTGTGTTAGGTTTCTTTATGTACACAATGTTCCTCGAAATCTGGGGGTTACACATATATGCAACGTCAAAACAGTAAAAGTTTTAATTCGTAAACGAAAAAGAACGCGATAGCAACGTGAGTTACTTTTGAGCGGTAACGGTAACGGTAATGCTCTTATTTCGAGGCAACCTAGGTCGATAAAGAGTTTCTTTTATTTACGAGTAACGTGTTATTTCGTTACTCTTTTTCGGTAACGCCCACCACACTGTTCTGTCATCCTGCCTGCAGCACGCACCGTCTTCTGTACGACGTGTAAGCAGTGTGGTTCCGGTTTACCAGAGGCTATAGCGAGCTGTCGAAACGTCTATCGTAACCGCGATCCGGCGCTCTATGCGTCGACGATTGGCGGCGACCTTGCCGAGGTCGGCAGCTCTCGTCGAGCGGCCGCTATCGCTCCGACGTCGCCGCTCCGGCACAAATCGCGGACGTCAACGCGACACCCCGGCATTCGAGATGAAGAGGCACCCAATATTTTACCTATTCGCGACTCCAGCGAACTATAGGGGGCGCGCTGGTCAGGCAAAATGGCGGACGAAAGGAGGTCGTTTTCGTCGTTCAGCACGCGGACCACCATACATTTCTTGCACTGCAGCGTAAAATCGGTGTTACATATGAAAGGAAAGCGATGTTTTCTACGGTGGAAACCTTCGTCTAGTCAGTGCGTAGGAATTGACACGGCGGAAGCATAAAAATAATTACGGAAAACGATGTTTGTTTCTATGCTGCTTACGAGAACCAAGCAGCGATAGCAGACGACAGAGTCGAAACGATCTCCTCTCTTGAGCTTCTCGGCGTTGCCGCTACGCGGCGTCGATTTCGCTGCAGTCGCCAATACGGAGCGCAACTTCATCCGCTTCTTTGCGCAGGGGTGGCGGTGACGTCAGAATGACGCCGAGCTCTGATTGGCTCTGAATGGAAGGATAGTGGGTAGACCTCGATGCTGGCTGCCGTCAGGTCTACCCACTATCCTTCCAATCGGAGCCAATCAGAGCCGCTTGGCGTTCTGACGTCACCGCCACCCCTGCGCAAAGACGCGGACGAACTTGCGCAGCGCGTAGGCTGTTTACGAGCCCGAATTCGCCCGCACCTGGTGAGGGCAGCGAGCGTGCGCAGAAACCATATTCGTGCGAGGCGAAAGGTCTGCGCATGCGCCGTGCCTACAGCAGCGCCACGGCGTCGGAGTGACGTCAGAGCCGCGTGTTGGTGTAGAGGCGCTTTTAGGCTGCTCAAACTCTTTCGCGTTGTAACGTCGGGCACGGTTTTAGTCAGCTACACTTCACATTTTACTTTGTAACGTAAAATCTGTCCTTTTCTTTCTTTTTTTTTTGAGGGTGATTAGGTAAATATGTTAGACTCAAAAGCGAGACGTCAAATACGACTGTATCGCATATGTAAGTCGACGAAATCGCCATACATATAAACGGGATCGTTTCTTTCGGGATCTGATCTTGCTTTTTAACTCGCTCGTTTTAATAAACTTGATTTTTTGTTTATTCAACTGCCTTTACTTGTTTGTTACATAATCATGTTCCACAAACGAGATTTTTTAAAAAATTAATACTAGGCTGTACCTGCTATATTCGACGCTGTGGGTTGTTTTGGGAAATTAATTAATAAATAAAACACGCATCGAGTTCACCGACCCGAAAATGTATTCAACGTATGACGAAAAAACCAAGTCGTTTCCACTATGGTGCTAAGGCATGACGATAACAGGAACGGTATATTGCGATAAAGTCATTTATGGGTAGTTTTACTATTGCGTTACCGTGCTCCCGCAACGCTTTGCTAAAACTCTCGTATATCTTTTTCACCGGTAGTGCCAATGACGGTTGGTCAACCAGCTTCCCGTATACGCTACATTCTCAACTCGGTTCCGATGGCGTGGTAACGGTAACGGTAAGAGAGAGTTTTAGCATAGCGTTTCCGCAAGGTACCGTATAGAGCGATATCGGATAATTCTAGTAGACCGTACGCTGCGGATCGCGGTCCCCGTGCTCAATCCATGCTTCGAAGAAACGGCACGAGCTCCCGCTAGCAAAGCGAAGTTGTAGAGCACGGTTTACTCGAAGTTTTCACTTCTAACGGGAGCTCACGCTACCCCTGGTACGGCACCGCCTCAGGAGCGTCTCTGCGCCAACGGTAGCCTCCGGTAAAGCTCTTCCAAAACTACCTAGCGTTATCGTGTTTTTTTTTTTTGGCATGGCGAATGACGATTGGCTATAAATCCGGTATGGCGATAACGGTAACAGTATTACGGTAACGTAACGCTAAAACGTTATATATCCTCCAAAGTGGCGGAATTCGTACAGAAACTGGCACGTAACGAGCTACAAATAACGCATTGTATCTAGTTACCTTTTTTTAACGGAGTAACGACCTTTTACTTATGAAAAAAAGAAGCGAGTAACTATTTTCGCTACTTTTTTATGAAGAAGTAAGTAACGATAATAGGGAGTTTTCGTGAGATCGCTTTCGCCGTCCCGCAACGATCTCCGCAACCCGCTACGATACCCGCAACTCTACAGTCAAGGCCGTCGGCGCGCAGGCGCACTAGCGGCTTCTTCGTTGCGGAGGGCTTAGCGGAGGAAACGCGATCTATACGAAAACGGCCTATTTAGTTAATTCCGGAGGAACGTGAACAGCGCAAGTTACCCGAGTTTGTTTCCACCCCAGCTCGCGCGTGTGACTCTCGATGGCAAGAAAGCGGTAGAGAGACCATTAAAAGAAAAGTATGCACCAATCATGAGAGGATAATCACATTTGGCGTCACCATCCGTATGCCCACGAATGGGTTGAAGAAGCCAGGCATTATTAACGACGCAAAAACGCTACTACGTCAGGAAAACAGCAAATTCAGATGAACGTGAAAGTAACCCGTTACGTTTGAGCTCAAGCAACACGTTCCTGTTGAATCTCAGTAACGAAACGTGCAAGTATTTAGTTCCTGTTTGAGCGAATAACGAATAACGGCATTTTGTTACTTTTCCCGGTAACGTGTACATGCCTGCTGCAACCCTCAGCATTGGAGCAGCCACGGTCGAAGGTGTCCCCCGCAATCAGGGTCCAGTCTGAGGAACTCGTCAGCAGTCGAGGCCCGTGCATTATCGACGACGCACCTGTATCAGCGGGGGGACGAGGCAGCCGCCGGGCCGCGTGGCCCCGAGATAAGACCGCGATGTTATCGCCACGAAAATAGGAGCAGGGAATCGCCGACGTCGCGATCCGTTCGTGAGACGATGAAAAAATAACGCACTGTGTCCCCCGCTGGGCTCCGATCCACTGCGCTGGCGGTGCAAAATGTTATGAGAGAAAGAAGACAATAAAATCATTTAACTTTTTTTTTCTTTGGAAAAAGAGTTACATAATGCAATTAATCTGCTGGAAAAGGCTTACAGAATGTGAGCATTCTTTCTTTGGCAAAGGACTTCCAAACTTCAGATATTCTTCGCCAAGGCTTACAGAATGCAACTGTTACTTCCTTTGGAAAAAGGTTTACAGAATGCAACTACAATTTCTCGGGTTGAAGGCCAGCAAACTGCAGGTCTTCAACCCGAAAAGAACCTTAAAAAAGCTTAAACGCTTCTTTAAAAAAAAAAAAAACATAATTGGAGGTGAATTTTGCCGCATGTTTATCCCGTGAATCTGAATATCGTGTTCCTTTTTCCAGGAAGATGTAACTAAACGCGAGAAAACACGAAAAACCTCCGACCAGTCGTGACGTCATACCAGGATCTTTGGGCCGCCAAGCACGTGTCGCTCGTGCGGGCAGCGCGTGCATTTGCAGGCTTGCCAGGTATATTGATCCGCATGCACTGACACCAGTCGCGACGTCTCTTTCTGATATTTCTTTTTAAAATAGAAAGAATGCGCGTGCATAGCACTGATAGGCGCTGTAGATGCGTGAGAGCGGAGATTCCGAAAACTCCTCATATGGTGTCGCGCCCCGGGAAGGATGCTTCTGAGGTACTTTGAAATTTAATTTCTGCGGCTTCCGTGCACCAAATTGAAAAATAATCTCGATGTTCGTGATTCTGGAGGCCAACTGAAGACGATTTAAGTGTTTTTCCTCAAATACAAAACCGCTTCAGTTTCTTTTTAAGGCTTACAGAGTGTAAGTATTCCTCCTTTGGTAAAAAAACTTGCAGAATCGCTTTTGGTAAAGGGCTTACCTTACAGAAGGCAAGTATTCTTCCTTTGGCGAAAGTCTTACAGAATGCATGCAAGTATTCTTTCTGTTGCAAAGTGCTTAGAGAAGGCAAGTATTCTTCGTTTGGCGAAAGGCGCTTACAGGGTGCGAACATTGTTTCTTTGGCAAATTACTTACACAATGCAATTTTTCTTCCTTTCGCAAAATGTTTACGAAATGCAAGTACTAAAAGACTGGCGAAAGGCTTACAGGGTGCGAGTATTTTTCCTTTGGCAAATGGCTGACACAGTCCAAGTATTCTTTCTTTCACAAAAAGTTTACAGTATGCAAGTATTCTTCCTTTGGCGAAAGGCTTACAGGGTGCAAGTTTTGTTCCTTTGGCAAATGGTTTACACAATGCAAGTATTCTTTCTTTGGCAAAAGTTTACAGAACGCGAGTATTCTTCCTTTAGCGAAAGGCTTCCTGGGTGAAGGTATTGTTCTTTTGGCACCTGGCTTACAGAAAAAGTATTCCTCTTATGGGAAAAGGCTTGCAGGATGCCAGTATGTTTTTCTTGCCAAAATGTTTCAGAATGCAGGCATTCTTCATATGGAAGAAGCCTTATAAAATGCAAGTATACTTCCTTTACCAAAACGTTTCAGAATGCGAGTATCCTTCTTTTTGCAAAAGGCTTACGAAATGCTAATTGAGTACTTTTGAGGAAACAAAGAAATATACTTCGGAAAGTATAATTCATAAAGTATTCACCTCTCCATCCCTGATCACCGCGGTGAACAGTGTCCAGTCACTCGGCTGCGACACCACCACCTATAGATAGCAAAGCCTGTGAACTAGACTGTTCCGTCACCTATCTCGATTGGCCACGATGCATACAGAGTCAACAGGAGTGCTGCGTCAGTTTTCGGACTCGAGTTCAATCCGCGCTTGAACCGACATAACCCAGCCGAACGAATCCCTCTTGCCCCGTCTGTGTACGCCGTAGTCGATCGAGGTACGTGACGCAACGGATTAAGTTCGCAGGCTTTGCTGGTATTTACTGTGGACGAACGCACATCGGACGATATTTCGCAGAACGAAGCTATTGTGTCGTGGTCGGGACGCGATCCCCTGCCTAGTAGAAAAAAGTGGCAGCGTTCAGAAAACAATTACAAGAACAGCCCGGAACGCCTCTATACAATGCATTAAACGTATGATTTCGGTGTAAAGACCGCAGCGTCAGGATGGAGTCGATAGCAGTACGCTTCCTATACAAGCGCTACTGTGCAGCGCTACAGAAATACATAAAAAGCACAGCCTATAGATAATAAAATAATACTCTATTGTTTTATTAAAATTCGATACTTTTGCCGCACATATTTTTTTTTTTCAAGCTTAAATGATAGAGATAGGAAGTAGCCAATTTCAATTTCCTGAGGTCAAAAAGTATTTTACGAGGTAATTTGATCGCCGCCTCGGCTTTTCTGATGAAGCAAAGCGATCGCCTACAAGTCCCCCTGTTCGAATCCCGGCAGAGGTGCGTTCATTCTGACGGTGGTTTATAGCGGTGAAGAACGGCCGCCGTGAACCGAAGATTTCTAGTGCTCGTTGAAGATTGCCAGGGCGTCAAAAGAAATTATATGATTCTTCGCTCGGGCGTGGCGGATTCTCTTCCTTGGTTTGGTGTGTAAACCCCCGCATTATATTATAATATTTGACATCAAATACAACTGGACAGAGTTACTTCGAAAATCAACCTTTACGCCTCGAATTACTTCATTAGTTTCCGTGATTATTGCATTTTATCATCCCATTTACGAAAATTAGCCACAGGGCATGCAGTAAAGGAAGCTGGGGGCTTTAGTGGTGACTTCTGCGAGGCTTTAGAGAGAAATTTTGAAGCTTTCCGGTCGCAGAAAGATTCGTTAGTGCGCGTTGCTACCACAAAATAAAATTATTCTTATACATACCAATTACGGTTCGAGATCGAGATTATTGAATATTAAAACATAGATTCAAAACCCCGATGAAGAAAAAAAAAACACACACCATAACACAGAAGATCCAAACGCAGCCATGGAAAGTTGACAGGCTACAACTAATTCAGGGTTTTAAATTGTCTAGTTATTGTTTTCAAGTATCAACTCTAAGGAAAACGATGCCACCTAGCGGAAACGACACGAGAAATGGAAGAGGAGACTTAACGTCTCTCCAAATGTGCATCGAAAACTGCTGCGGCCTGGTGGTGGAAATGTGAAACAGAGAAACTGGATAAGGGGCAGGAGGTTAGACTTGTGAATATGCTGATACCGTGCATGGATGCGGTCATTACTGATTGTTATTTTCATTGCTTCTTTTTTATTTGATCGTTTAGCCTCAGAACCACCGTCACCAAATACGCTACTGCCGTTTCTAGATACCACCGCGCTACCGTAGTGAACAGTGTTTGCGCGGGTTCGTCATGGTACGTGTCAGTAGGCCTGGCATCTTAATGAAACGTATAGATGGCGTGCGCTAACAAGGGACTAAGGTGAGGACCAAGGTTCCTTCCGTTACCATTATCTCTTTCCGTACATAGCTTTCCGCCTCAGTGGGTCCAAATCTCTGTCATGCCCGTGTCCCACTGAGCGACATACAAAACAAAGACAACGACAAGCCTCGACCAGAGTCTTTCGCGATTTGAGAGGCTTTGTAGCGTAAATGAGGCTATCCTCAAACCAGCACCATGACCGATATTTCACGGCTTGTTGTCATGCCCACCACGAGCACGAACGACTAAACGCCTGCGAAAGCTGCCAACGGGCATCTGCTCGGTATACAGGCTTGTGCTGTCTTTTGCTCTCTGTCTGCGCGCTGTGGGACACAGTATCAGAGTATGACAGAACAGCAAACTAATAATATATGCATTTTGTGGTGTGTCGATGGCTCGTTGGAAGAACTGCCAGAGCTGATATATGATTTTTGTCTTTGCCATTCGTATGTACACTTGAGAAAAAAATATATATTAGTCCGCTCATAGCTTGCTTCTTGGCTGTTGCTAGAGACAAAACTGATTCGAGGCTGGAAAATCGCAATCGCCTTCCGCGCGAGCGCTATCATTCACCGGCGGTGATACAGAAGATGTTGTTCATAACAGCCCATTCTCGCTGGAGCGTTTCCATAGCATTGAGAAACGTATATGGCTGTTTGACATTTTATGTTAGTGTGTTTTTTTAAACATGCTAAGGTCTTGGCCGCCACTGAGGAACAGCCAAGGCTAGGAGAGAATACATGCAAGTAATGCAGATTAGGAAATAAAACGTACAGTACATGGTGTAACACAGCAGCATCGATCACATCGCTTAGACGGACCATCAAAGTATGTTTCAACTTCTTTCTCCTTAGCATTCCTCCTCAACTCAAAAAGTGAAACGAGAAATCACGTGGTCATGACGTAGAATTTCACCGGATGCGACGACTCCAACCTTCCACCTGCGCACCATGGAACTTGTCACTGGCAAGTGATGATAACTGCCGTCACGGCACTCATTGGCTACGAATGCGAATTCAAATCTTCGTCGACGAATTGATTGTCGACGAGCGCATACTTCCGAGTGACGCAGTGGTCGTTTCCGATAAGTGAGCTGGGGTCGGCTGACGTTCTTTGGGTATACAGCGGATGCATCAACGTGAGAAGGCGGAATACTTTCGAAAGGAAAGGAGGGAAGTATATTGCACTGCACTTTTTCGAATTTTGTACTGAGAAGCAGGCTTTTTTTGTGTGTTTTTCGCCCTTGTATACTAGTCTCTCTTGGCCCACGAAACGATATGCGATTAATGCAATCCCAATCTGAAATCATTTACTCCAGTCCGAAATTCATTTATGGTCCCTTTAATCTACAATATTTTCTTAGTGCTTCCAGTCCGCAGCCAGTTAATAAAATAGAGCGCCTCATAAGCAAATTGCATAACACAAAATTTAAAAAAAAAATTAGGCGGATTTGTTTTTAATTATTTTTTCTGTCTTTAAATATTTTTTCTCTGTAAATGTATTTTTCCTCTTCTCACCTCATTTCGCCTATTAACGTATAGCCGATGAGGCAACCAGCATATCCTGCATGGGCTTCAGCCTTTTGATTGCCTCAAACTGTCGGCCTTACAAAAGTTCGAGAAAAAAAATCCTTTGTTTTGGTATAGAGTACATAAAAATGTCCGGTAGCTCTGTCAGAAAAGATGAAAACGACATTACACGCTGTGACAAGGCGTCTGGATTCGAAAGGTAATAACAAGATGAATCCGAAGGCCAAAAAGCAAGCGCTTAAATCAGTTAGTTTGGTGAGTGTATAATGTGTCTAACGGGGTCATTTATTTTAATTTTGTTTTATAATAAAAACAATATACGCACCCATTGAGTTGTTTTCTCGTGCTTATTCCTGTTCGCTTTATTTACACTGAGGTCTTCATAACTTCGGTAGTCTGAATTAGGATTATTATCTAGCAGGTTAAAAACAAACCTAAATTAGTTGAAATTATCAGCGCTTCTGTAATGAATGAAAACCTGGCTGTACACAAGGATCTGGAAATCTCTTCTACGTAACGTAAACTTAAAATCGAATCTTTTTTTTTCTTGTCCTATATC
>JAZHYW010025335.1:0-10655 GCA_037355805.1 Ixodes ricinus | reverse complement strand
TCCTTCGTTCCCGGTTACGTATTGCTTTTTCTCTTTTTTTGTTTTGGGCACAATTTCGCCCCATTAAACGTTTAGTTTCTACAGTTACTCGCCGCCACATCATTTGTCACTCGTGACAATAATATCAGTTTGAGTCCCCACCCAAAGTTTTGAGTTAGAACTCAAAATATTCGCGTTGCGACGATGGTACCACGACTGGCTGCACTTTTCTTGAGTGCCAACACCACTTGCGAGGGCAAGGAATGGAATTTCTGGCCGTGGTCATCATTCTGACTATTTTTCATGTATAAACTCGTATGAACTCCTTTATTGGTGAGAACAATAGATCTGCTTGTGTCGAAAAACAGCAATATATAGTACTCATTCAAGTTTGAAATTTTATTTCCTGTAGACGCTACCATGACGCAGTATTGAAATCATGCGTCACAAATTTAGTCATCTTGATATTCTAATCATATTGTAATTAAACTCAGCGCCGATAATAAACCCATACTTGAGGCTCTGTATAGTTTTATGTCCTTATTTATACCATGAACTTTTAGAAAAAAGGGTATCGATAGTCCTCTCTAAAAGGAGGAATGGTCTTGTAACCTATGTTCTTTTAAAAAGGACGAAACTTCCGTCCTTGAAGCAGGAGAGCAAAGTTCCTCCGTCACCTGCGTTTCAATATGGCGGCCGCGAATCGGGCCAACTCGAGCTCAATAAGGCTTAACGAGGACGCTAGGTCTCTTGTACGGGACGAGAGGAGCAGCAAACAAAAGCGTAACACGAGGTTTCCGCGAACTGTGTTCATTTCCGAAGCCAGATTCCTCCCATAGGTAAAGAAACTTGCGTTTCAAAAGCAGTTATACCATCTTTTAGTCATCAGCACTGCGATGTTGAACGGATACAACCGATACCCAGTTACTTCGCGCACTTTACGTCTTACTTTTGATATTCCTTGAGTCACAATTCCTTCGTCAACCGCACATCACGAAGAAATGGCAAACCAATCCGCGAAACCAAAGCCGCACTCGAAAGAACGAACTCAACGCCGATGTATATAGCGTGGCGTGGAAAAAGGCTAAATAGCTTGCCACCTGATGGCAGGGTCAAGCAGAGTATTTGCAAGTAGCTAAGCTAGGTGGCGCTAGGTACAGTCCAATTCATGTTCTACAAAAAAAATCAATTCCTCACGCCTACATTTCGTTTCGGGAGCTTTATTATACACACATGTAGAGACATTACGCATACTGCAAGAATCAGCTGACCATACATTGAGCGCATACATATATAGGGCACATACAAACATCAATACAACAGCACACTAACCGATCACCGCTCCCGAGCTCTGCGTTTCCGTCTTTTCACTTTTATACATGTCAGTATATACGGGTCGTTTTGAACGTACTGAATTCCTCAGTGACTTCTTAAGCAATAAAAAAACATTTTCAGCATGTTGATTTTTTCCAGCAATGTCATACATCTTAGAAGTATTAAGAATGGTTCAGGTATCTGCTGAATCTCTAAGTAAGAAGTAAAGGCTCGATCATGCCGTAATTCTTTTGAAAGTCAATAAATCAAGCCGCTATAACGAGCTTCCAAGCCATGTGGTTGCTTCCCCGCAGGGCACATCATAGCCAGTATTTGTATTGTAGTGTTTGTTTTTGTACATGTGCTGGAAGCGATGCTTCACGGGCAGAGAAATCTCTTTTCGATCAACTTGAATGCAGACGAAGCCGCGACTTGCGGCAGGTGTTAAGTGTACGGAGCTGCGCCGTGGCGAGCTCGTAAACTTCTAGCCCTCATCCCAAAACGCCACTTCGAGGGCAGTCTCTCCAGGAACCGTAGTATTTTTAAACAACAAAGTAAGAGATACCTTTTTTTAGGTTTTACTGACCATTATTTCTTGATGCCAAAATTCAAACTGTAAGCCTACGTACTTTCCGTCATGATTTCGTACGGTTCAGTCATTTCTCCAGAACGCAACCACTCTCGGGAGGAGACCACCGACACTGACATTGGCCACTGCACGATAGGAGCTTACGGTTCAGACCAGCGTTCGAATCTGACTATCCCCACATCGATCGATTGCACCTAGTCCCTCAATGGGTCGAAAACACTTTTTTTAATGTAAAGACGAACGTCAACCAGCGACAGCCCACACCCTCTAATCAGGGCCGGATCAGCGGCAACAATGCCCTACAATTTACGTCATCTCATCTTGTTATTACACCACTGATACGCGAAGACACGACAACATCGGCGACAATTCCAGTCTTCTGTTCACAACGCACAACACTGCCATCACGATGTTGCTGCTATGTCGCTGACACGCAGAAATACAAAACCACGTTGACTGACGCTTGGCGCTCGGCATCGCAAAACAAAAACGAACTCAGAAGAGAAGGCACCCAGGCACCCAGCAGCAAAACCTGCCTGTCTTGGACGCAGTTTCTGCGATTTCCATAACGTCAAAAACGTCGACGGAGATCCGTGTGGTTCCGCGTGGGTCCCGCAATCCGGAGACGGCCATCTTACCCAGTGTACGTAGCGCTGCTGGCACTGCTCCGAAACCTAACTGTTACTAGCGACCTCATTTGCTGGTTTAATAAAAGTGATGGTAAAAACGTCAATGCAACCGAAATGTTCTGCACGTTTGGACTGGGAGACGGAATTACAGGCGGTCTTCGCTGCCGTTGAAGTTCAATCAACTCAGCAACATACATTAAACGACGTGCTCGACGTGCTCGTAAAACGAAATCGAAAAAAGATGAGTAGCAGGCCGAAACATTTATCCGTCTGCCTGGAGGAGGAAAAACGTCTCGTTCCTCCCTACTCCTCGTGTCCACTTGAGGGCACGTCAGTTGAGGAGAGGAAAAGGCGCAGTTACTACCTTTTTCCTCCATTTGTTTTAGAGTGTACGTTATTTCACAAGTGGTACTGTTTAATTACTGCTCAAGCTGATTATAAATGGATGTATATTAGGGGGGGGGGGGGGGAGTAGGTTGGTTCGGCTAGCGGGTTGCGAAGTTTTCCCAGTTTAAAAGAGCGGCCCGCCCAGCACGATTCAGGTACCCTAACATACTTCGTATGCCAACCTTACAAGCGCTAATTCTTTTTGTTTTCTCTTTTGTTGCCCCCTTCTTGATCGTTAGCAATGTTTACTAAACAAGTCAAACTGTTCCCTTCAGTAAGAAATCATTCCAAGAGTTTGCTCAACGGAGATGACGTGCTGCTTGGTCATGCAACGCCGTATTTAGGGTGTGCAAGTTGTACGCTTTCCGTAAGTTACAAGTGACGCCGTCGAGGTACACGCAATGCCAACTCTGATGTAATCTTAAATAATACGAGAATGTTACAATGCGCGTTCATCGAATGTTATGATTCTAGTAATTCCTATATTACGTACAGAGTCCCTATTGGAAAATCTTGATGACGGAAAGATGATGGAAAAACCTCATGCAAGCGTAACCGTAATATGGGACATCCTATACCAGCGAAAAGGCGGCTCCAACATAGTGGATTAAGGCGGAACGATACAGTCGGACGGAGCCATAGAAGCGTGTCGTATTATGGGACATCCTATACCAGCGTAGTGGATCGTGTCGGAACCACGGAGGCGAACGGAACCATACAAGCATAACGTAATATGGGACATCCTATACCAGCAAAAATGCGATACCACCATGGTGGAGCCATATGGCTTCACCATGGTGGTATCGCCTTTTCACTGTTATACAGGGCGATTTTTTTAAGCTTTATATATTTGTTTAAAAAGGTCGTGAAAGCTACACTTCTGTGGTTTGTGCAGGTTAGTTATACGGCCAGGGGTACGTAGTATAGGGGCCTAATCGTAACGATCAGTCGGATAATTAAATACAATTTGTTAATTAACTTTTTAATTACTGAAAATGAACACATGGTTTCAATTAGAAACTTGATGAGAGTCATCGGAAACCACTAAATCAACTCTTTTTAGAAGGATATAATGCAGGGGTAGCATTTTATACGTTCTGTAAAAACGCTTTATCTGGATCCGTTTCGGTTTCTTATCGGAGCGCATCTCTGCGCCCACGGTCCTGTTCCTTAGGGGTTTAGTAGCGCAACACACGTGCGCCTTGCTTCCCTCCATCCTATGAGGGAGGCGAGGAGGTGGCTTCGCACTGCAGCCACTGGTAGCAGCATCGCAGGTGCAAAGATGCGCTCTGATAAGAAACCGAAGTCTGGAAACGCGTCCTAATTAAGCCTTTTTTTTAGAATGCCGTAAAATGCTGCTTCTGTCTTATATATTCACGCAAAGGGTTGATTTAGTGTTTTTCGATAATGCTTAGCAACTTTCTAATTGGAATTATGGGTCTATTTTACTAATCAAAAATTTAAGGAACATATTATACATAAAGGGAAGCTAGAGTGGCTTTGTATTTGAGGAAACACATTTAAATCTTCTTCATTTGATCTCCAGAATCTCAAATATCAAAATTATTTGGTAATTTGGTGAATCGAGACTGCAAAGAATCATTTTTAAAGTATCCCTGGAGGCACTCTTTCCCGGAGAGTGACGTCACAAAAGGATCTTTCAAAATCTCTGCTCACGCATCTTCAGCGCCAATCAAATCTATGAACGCACACGCTATTTTTAAAAAGGGAAAAAAATACATCACGACTGGTGCCAGTGCAGGAGAATACACCTCGAAAGTTTGCGATTGGACGCGCGGCCCTCAAGCGACACATGCTTGGCAGCTGAAAAATCCCCTTACGAGATCACTACTGGTCGAATGTTTTTTTGTGTTTTCTAAAGTTTAGTTATATCTTTGGAGAAAACTATAGTGATATTCAAATTTACGGGATAAGACTACACTAGAATCAACCTCCATCTAGTTCTCTGAAAGAAGTCTTGCTCTTCCTGTTAATAAGCCGACTCTTCATTTTCAATTTGCCCTTTATACCATGCCCCCTGGCCATTTAACTCACGTGCACTGACCGCATAAGTGTAGCTTTTACGGCTTTTTTTTCTAACAAATCTGTAAAGCATACAAAGCACACCCTATGGCATGTCCCCTAATGCGATACGACTGTATGGTTCCTTCCCCACTTGCATCCTTCGGGAGAGATTCGCAGACATCCAGCGTTCCATTGGAATGCTGGATGTCAGCGAGTCTCCACATCAGCGATTGTATTGAAACAAGCATGATGTTTGCACAAAAGAAGCTCTTGTCCAAGGTCCTCGAGGAGCACTAATAGCAGTGCCGACATGTAGTGACGTGGTAAATTTGGTAGCACGTATTTATGTCTAACAAAATTGCATCCAGCAAATCTTAACTTTGCTCAAAAGATGATAAATATAAATTCAATACTGAACAAAGGTGTCCCTTGAGCTGTCAGGCCGATCTCCCACTCTTGTCACTCAGGAGTTCCCGAATTGTGCATAGAGGGTCAGCACAACCCAGATTTGAGCTGCGAGCGCACCTGCGATACAAAAATTGAATAAACATAAGATGAAAAATAAAGAACGTTTACAATACTCTTTAATGCGAACTTAGAGCGCAGATCTTGAAGACGAGGATGGGAGGGCATGCCCCTCCTCCCCCTCCCCTTCTCCTCTTCTGCTCCCTTCCATTTAGCGGGAAATTTCCCTAAATTTATCAGGAAAATTTTCTCACTAAATTTAGCGGGGAAATTGATATCACGTGACCTCAACGCCAAATCAGTTTTCCCACTAAATGTAGCGGGAAACGACATCACGTGACTTTGTGTCACGTCAGCCAGAAACAAACACAGTTTCTCCACTAGAGTTAGCTGAAAAATTAATGTCAAATGACCTTTACATTAATTTAATTTCCTGCCAAGTTTAGCGGGGCAGTTATGCCGATGACGACGCCGCGAAACGGGCACCTAAGAGCTGCGCCCTGAGAAACTAAATGCCTCACATGAAATAAAGTGATAATTAAAGATAAGACAAAGAAAATAGAATCTAAGATACTGCTTTAATATCATTCCTTTAGTCCGTTCTCAAAAAATTTGATTTCAAGATATGCTTATGTCTTTATTCATACCCAAGAAACCCCCCCCCCCAAGTTTCAGCATGAATGCAATAAATCAGTGCAGACTAGACATTGTAAACCGTAATCCACATGAAAATTAATGTTTGCCACATAGTCTTCCATGAGTCGGTGGCTCAGATCTCTAAATACATTTGTAGTGAGGAATGTTCTTGAATAAAACTTTTGGGCTTTGAATTTGACAGTTTAAACATCCAAAAGGAGCACTGTATGCTACTGATTGTTTTGTGACATATCAGAAATGACGCAGCACTGTCATCCTTGCATACCTAACAAAAGTTTGCATTTTTTAGCATGGCATGTGCTATTCGGATATCCATACAGCCCTCTTTCACAAAATTTCGTGTATAAAGCTCTTTCTTGGTTCTTAACTCACATGACAGATTCCGTAGCTTGACTTTTCACTCGGCATCAACTCTTCTATATATTGATGTAATAGTGAAAGACAAGATGTCTGGACTTGAGTACGGCTCGACAAGCACAGATGTAAATGAAAGTACTGCCGAAAACTCAAAGGTCAAAATAAAAATGATTAAGTAGAATGTGAAGACAATTATGTATATGGTAATAAATACCATTAGCACGTTCAATAAGAAGAATATGTGTTAGACGCACACTCAAAAAAACCTGTTGCATTTATATTCATGCAAATTACTTCGGAGAACCAAGCGCTGCAGTATCGGGTGGGAGTTCGATGAATTATCCTACCAAAAATGAATGTAGGCGGTCCAGAGAAACTAGCGCTGACATGTTGGAGTTTGCATGGTCCAGAGAAACTAGCGCTGACATGTTGGAACACTCCGGAATAATAACACTCCGACTATAGAAGCATTGAGAGATGCCCGCATGCGAACCGTCCATTTCTTGAAAGGAGTGGATTCGAGGATAGGTATAAACAATATGTGTACTTACGGCGGCCATACTTGCCTTTTCTCAAGCATGATCACTTGTACCCCGTTAGCACCATCCAGTAAGAAGCACCAGAAACACTCCCTTGAGACACCGCCGACTCCTGGATTGAATTACGACCCGCCACAGGTCTTGGAAGGAGATCCGAAACGCTGCTTTAGGCCAGATGTTGTACCTAGTGGGGCAGGGGCTAAATGTAGAAATTAACAATTTATTTGAAGTGATACATTCCTATAGCATAAACTCTAGGATAGCAGGATTTTTTAGGTCAGTGATGTGTTTTAATTAAACACAGAAATGGTTGGTTTATGTGATGAACCAGCAGCCCCCGTTTTGCATAACTTTTAACGCAGTGTCTAACGTTACGTCCAACAAAACCCGAAATAAAAATTATTCCAACTTATCTTTATGTCAAGCATTCGACATACGTCCGACGCAACCCAAAATAAAATTAAAGTTACCGTATTTACTGGAAAATAGGTCGACCCCTATTTATTGAACCAACTGAGAATAAAAAAAAAAAAACTGAAATATAGATCGACCTTTATTTTATTTATTTTTAAGAACAGGGGAAACTTTGGGCAAAAGGAGGAAATAAACGCTTTATTTACAGTACTTTTAGCTAAATCACGGGGCGATGCCAAAAACTTAATCACCGTCAGAACTTCCGGGCATGTCACCGTCGTCCGAAGCTTCGTCAGCTTGGTAGACATCCTTAGAAATTCGCAACAATACCTCACTGACACCGTTGTGAAATGACGTCAAGAAGAAATTAAAAGATGGTGGAGACGGGCGAAGCGACGGAACACAAAATACAAAGACGCAGGCAACGCCCCGAGTAGAGTCGCCTTGAGCATAGCCTCCTCTCCCCTCGCGTCAAGCTACTAACAAAAGTAATATCCGTTTCTTTTTTTTTTTTTGCGCGTTTGCGAGGATGGAGGGCAAAGTGCATGGCGCATCGCGTTCCTCTCCTCCCCTTCCCCGCTGCCCAGCGAGGGGAACGCCACAGGCGCGATCGCGAAACGGCCACTGCGGGCCGGCCGTCGGCTGCTTCTGTTTCGGTTGTTTTCGTGCACCAAAAGCTTTTTAAAACAAGCGGCGCGGCTCTACGGCAACGCCAGCTCGGTGATTCGATAGCTCCATGCCCCCGATAAGGTCGCAAAATTTAATCGCGAATGTAGGTCGAAATTTTTTAGTCACGATTTGCGAAAAAAAAAAAGGTCGACTTATATACGAATTAAAAGTAAATCTATACGCACCCCTGAGTGAATTTCGGACGAGATGGCTATACGCACTCCGCTAACCTCGTATAAAACGACTGGTTACAACGAGCTTTCTTAGCGATGGCATAGCGTTGGGGCTAAGGTGTCCGCTTTATACGCAAGTGGACACGGGTTCGAACGGGTGTAGCCCGAAACAACCCATTCCCGTTTGAACCCGTCCCGTTTCGACCCATTCCCAAAACGACCTTCCCGTTTGAACCCGTCCCGTTTTGACCCATTCCCGAAACGTCCTTCCCGTTTGAACTTGTCCCGTTTCAACCCGTTCCCGATACGCCCTTCACATTTGAACCCGTAGCCGAAACATCCTTGACGTTTGAACTCGTCCTGTTTGAGCCCGTTGGTATAAAGCCCTTCACATCTCAACCTCTTCGCGGAAAGTGTCCATCGTTGTAACCCAGGTTTGCGCAGTTTTGCTGCTTAAGAATGTCCCGAAATCATGTTAATGCAATTAATGCAAGAGTGCAGGCGAGCTATTCTGTTAAGTTGTGAAGTATTTTTGCTTGTCAATGTATTCTTAAAATATGCAACACTGACAGACAAGCTTCAACAAAATATATTTCTACTTAAACCACTTAAAATGTTTCTTTCAAGATGGTCCCCAAAATGTGTAACTACGAAACGGATTATGTCCACTGCGCGACACCGTTACCACGACCACGATGTTGGCGATTTTTCGAATTTTACTTCGAAATGGTATTAGAAGGTACCAAATTGTACCGCTTAGGTTAGTGGCCTAGATGAGCACTTTCAAACACACTAATAATATTGATGGCAGTCTTTTGAGTTTTTTTAGACAAACAGCCGAAACCAACAATTGCTTGTTTGCGCTAACAGTGTCGCGCTCTGTTCAATAATAGGGAGTTTTCGTAGACCGTTTCGCCGTCGCGCGACGCTCTCCGCAACCTGCTACGATACCTGGAACTCTACAGCGAAAGCCATCGGTGCGCAGGCGCAGTAGCGGCTTCTTCGTTGCGGAGCGCTTAGCGAAGGGGAGACGCGGTCTACGAAAACTCCCTAATGTAGTCTTAGAATAACACAGGCAAGCACTTTGAGTAAGCAAAAATTAGCGTTGCCTAAGGTTTTATATCGCGACGCTATTTTTAGGTTACCCAAAGCGCTTGCGTACGTTATTCTAAACCTTCCTTATAGTGAACACTATATTTTGAAGAGTGATAAATTAGACAGGTTGACGGGCATATGATTGCGACTTCATTTTCTTACGAGTTCAAGTACAGATCCGTCGCGTACACAGGAAAAAATCATAAACCACAAAATGCTATCGCCTTGGTTGAGGAAGTCGAGCAGGAAAATCGCAGCCATCAGAAAGGCGACACTCTAATTGTGATAGTTCGCGGCTGTCACCTGGTCTGCACGGCACCAGCATTTGCAAGCTGCTCCAGAGATATCCTTGTTAAGGCCTCATCTCGTTTGATCAGGTCGATGAAGCTGTAAATGTTCGGATGAGCCTTCCCTGACACAGCGTTTATCTTACGGTGCCTTGTCTCCAAGGTTGTTTCGGCAGAGGGAGAAGTGAGGTGAGCAAGGAGACCAGACACTGGACACTTGAACCTAATCAACTGTTAACGAACAGTACAAACGAACCGACCCAACTGATAACGAACGATGGCCGAAGCGGGAAGGTTGTTTTGGGATAGGGCGAAATGGGAAAGGATGAAACGAGAAGGTCGTTTTGAGCCGGGCCGAAACGGGAAGGTACAAACGGGAAGGTTGTATTGGGAATGGGTCGAAACGGGAACCACTCGTTCGAACCGCGGTGAGCCAACTTTTTTTTTGTTTCTTTCTCGAACATTTTTTTTTTATCGGAGCATTTGGCGATGTTTACGACATTTCTTTTTTGCGATTATGTTGTCGACAAAACTTCGCAGAACTAAATGGGACTCCCTTTCCGGAGGTGCGATCGGGAACAGCGGGTGTTGGGTTGCCGGCCGGACGCCGCGAAGCGGCGTGTACTGGTTACGTTTTATAATTAGCAGCCGACACTGTCGCCGCGAAGCGGCGTGAACGCAGGCGGATGGGTGGGTTAACACGCTCCCCAGTGATACACGCGCCGTTCGAAAGGGTGGCTCAACGGGCATGAGTTCTCGGCGGAGTGCGTATAGCCATCTCGTCCGAAATGCACTCCGGAGTGCGTATAGCTTTACTCATTCGAATTAGTCAGCCGCGCGACGAGACACACATTATGAAACCGATTGGTGCAAGCGACCAAGGTGACGTTTTCCAGAAACCCGAAAAACGAGCGACGCAAGCAGCGGTAGTGAGAAATTCTTCGTCGCTCGTCGCCGTCTCGTTGATGACTATATTGCTTATATGCCGCTCAGAAAGGCGCTCGGTACTCTTTCATACTTAGTGTGCATCGCTGTCAAAGCTCCTGGCGCAATCACGTGGCTTCATTTTTTTTTAT
>JAZHYW010025331.1:0-11039 GCA_037355805.1 Ixodes ricinus | reverse complement strand
CTAAGGGCCCTTTCGGGCATTACTTAGGTGGGAATTCATACAAAAAGAACACGTTGACAGTAGTGATACACAGAAATATACAGAGAAAGCCGCGGCACTCAAAAAAGCAGTACATATAATCACAAAGTTCAATTGCTGCACTTCAATGGTAACAATATACATATGCAAAAAGAAAACCAACGACACACTGCAGAACTATGGCCTATCTGCGACGAGGGGCAAACATGATTATGTTTTTTGTGAAATGAAAGGAATCGGGAGATTTAAAAAAGACTGATAATACTGTGTCACTGCGATATCATACGGTAAGGCATTCCATTCAGAAACGGCAAGGTTAAAATGAGAGTATTTGTATAGGTTAGTGCTTGCAAAAGTTGGGGTTACTTTGTTGGGGTGGTCTAGCCGTGGGAAGATACGGTTAGCTGAAACAATGTGTGTTTGACGAAAAGGTGTAGAAGAGTGATATATTTTATGAAATAAAGAAAAACGGGCGATTCGCCTTCTGTTCTCGTGAGATGCTAAATTTAATTACTTTTTTATACTTGTTATACTACAGGTGGTTGAATAATTGCGTGATATAAACCGGGTTGCTTTATTTTGGAGAGACTCTAATTCATTAACTAGATACGTTTGGTGGGGATTCCAAATAACTGACGCATATTCTATTTTGCTTCTTACAAGGGATGTATGCCATTAGTTTTGTTTTTGTGTCAGATAAAAACAAGTTCCTTCTCAGGAATCCCAGGGTTTGATTAGCCTTTCATAATATTGTCTCAATATGTAATTTCCAAGATAACTCTACTGTGAGGTGAACACCTAAGTACTTAAATGATTGCACCTTTTCTATATCTACACCATTAATTTGACAAGTATGCTCGGGAGTGTTGGTTTTTGTAGTGAACGTCATATGTTTCGTTTTATCCGTATTTATCTGCATTTGCCAATCAACACACCACAGTGAAATCTTGTCTAGATCTGCCTGAAGGAATGCGCTATCAGAGGGGGAAGATACAGTCCGGTAAATGACGCAGTCGTCTGCAAAAAGTCGGATCGTGGACTGAATGTTTACGTGAATATATTTAATGTATAGTAAGAAAAGGAGTGGCCCAAGTACTGATCCTTGCGGTACACCAAATTTTACGGCTATTGGTGGAGGAGTTATGTTATCGATAACGAAACACTGACGTCTATTTGAAAGAAAGTCTGAGATTCATTTAGTGACACCCGTTTCTATATTAGCATCTGTCAGTTTTTTGATTAACCTTGTATGCGGAACACGATCGAAGGCTTTGGAAAAGTCAATAAAAATTGCAGTCCGTAATTAACTCGAAAAGTTGAAGTTCACAGGAACGTCCTGTTGAAAGCCATGCTTGTTTGAAAAGAGAAGCTTGTTAGTCACGAGATACTTCAAAGTCTGAGAATAAATTATGTGTTCCAGTAATTTACATGATACGCAAGTAAGAGAGATGGGTCTGTAATTTGTGAGGGAGTTGCGATTGCCGGATTTTTAAATAGGGATGACATGGGCCAGTTTCCAATCGTCAGGTAGGGTGCCAGTAGAAAGTGACTTTTGGAAGAGTGCTCCTAAAAGTTTGCTGGATATGTATTTTGTTAATTTCAGCAATTTTGTGCTTATCCCGTCCGGACCAGGGCTTGAATTTGTTGGCAGTCGATCTATTGCATTGGCAACTCCCTCACTGGTGATGATAAAAGTGTGCATTTTAGCGGACGTTGAAGATATTAACATGTTATTAGTCAGGGGCTTTTCACCCGTAAAGACGCCACCAAAAAAAGAGTTAAATGCCTTTGCTGTTTCCAATGTGTTCAAAACACTACCCTCTTCTGAAGAGATAGAAAGGCGTAAATTTTTTGGTTTAGGGATTACTACACTCCAAAATTTCTTTGGGTTGTTTTTCAAAATGTTAGACAGGTCGCTGTTAAAAAAATTTAAGTTTGGCTCTCCTAATTTCTTTTTTGCAAGACCTTGACTATGAACGATAAGACTCCCAGTCGTCCTGGGCATCCGAACGCTTGGCTTTTGAATAAAGTCTCTTTTTCTTATTTATACACCGTCGAACAGTTGTCGTGAAGCAGGGATTACTAGCACATGATAAAATATAAATTTTGGGGATACACATCTCTTTCACCTCAATCATTTTATTTCGGAAAGAAAGCCAGCTGTCATTTACTGACCGGCAATTCAACAAATTAAAAAAATCGAAAGAAAATTCAGACAACATGCTTGACATTTTTTGTAGGTCGGATCTTATATAAACAAATATCTGTTTCTTCAGAACGTCACGTCTCTGAACTGGGGTAGTAAAAACACAATGTACCATCTTGTATTCGCTGATATATTCTAAAACATTAACATCAATAAAGTGGGGATGAGTAGTTAGGACTAAATTTAGAATGTTGTCGTTACGGGTTGGCTGGTTAACAATTTGTTAAAGCTGAAATTCTTCTCTAGTATGTAGAAAATATTATACATTGCTGTTTGTTTCCACAGAGTTCATCGACTACTTTCATATTTCAGTTTATACCAGGTAAGTTAAAATCGCCAGTCAGTATGATGGGGCAGCTAGTGAATCTTGCTTGTACCTGTTCCAGATTTGAATTTAAGTTTTCCACAAAATCAGATGAGCAGTCGGGCGGACGGTAACACACACCAATCAAGGAAGACCTGAAATTTAGCCACACCGTCACCCACAACATTTCAAGAGGGCTCGGAATATCAATGCGGGAAGAGAATAGTTCATTTTTAACCGCGACGATAACTCCCTCGCCTCGTGACGCGCTCCTATCTTTTCTATACAGCCGAAAAGTTCTAGATATACTTAGTTCACAATCGGAGACTTCCTGGGTAAGCCACGTTTCTGTGTCCATAACTATATCAGCTGAGCAGGCTTCAATGCTGGAAAGTAAATGATCTTGCTTCGGAAGAATGCTTCGGAAGTTGGCGAGAATAAAAGAAAGCCGTTCCCGAGATTCTATCTTGCCTCTGTTGTTTCTACTAGCTTCCCGTCAGGTGTTTGGTGAGGTGCGCGGTGTTAACGGGTCCTTATAGTTTCTACCACCATATCGTTATCTGCGTCATATCGATAAAAAGTATTATTTACCAGTAGTTTATCGTAATAAAGTCTGAACTTGCTTATCCCAAACCGCAGCTTTGCGAAATCGCGTAGCTTCTTCCTACTTAGTTGAATGTTTGGTGAAAAATCTTCCTCAATCCAAACACCACGCAACGCAGAGTCCTTTAGTTTGTACGCGTTTCTTATAATTTCGTCTTTGTTTTTGAAATTCAGGAACTTAACCACAATAGGCCTGTTAAAACCAGCTTTCTTCACGCCAAGTCGGTGGGCGCGCTCAATTTCGCCAACACTGACATGCGAGTTGGTAGAAAGGAACGTCTTCGCGATGCGCTCGGAACCTGACCAGCTCTCATGTTCTTGTTCCGCTAATCCTTTGATAATTACATTATTACTACGCATTCTGTTATTCAAGTCATCTGCGAGGTCTTCATATTCTCGTTGCCTCAGCGATATCATGTTGACCTGTTTTCACCTCATGCGTTTCTGCTTTCAATTCAGCGAGGTCTTCCCTTAGCTTTGTAACCTCCCTTATAGTTTCTTCTAGTTTAGTCACGCGGCTGCTGATGTCATTAATGACAGTGTTTATTTCATCTAGTCTTGCCGTTGTTTCCTTCTGGTACTGTTTGTTGGATTCCTCGGTATCCTTCAGAGCTTTCAGCATCTGATCCAGCTTATCGGGGTCAGGGTTTGTTTTGGCGCCATGGTTTGTTTCGACATCTCCCGCGCATATTAGTAGCTGAGCTACACACAAAGATAGCAACAGAATTTTTGCGCTGGGACAACACGTCTGAATGAAGAGCACTAGCCGATGAAAGCGTTGACCCCTCATTGTCTTTGCTTTTTTCGGGTTGAAAACCGGCCAATTCTGGTTCGGTACGTTGATAGGTCAACGCCCATCTCGGTTTACAGAGTAAGAACACTGTGGGGTCTGCGACCGTATGAACAAAATTCAAAGTCTTCAGATCTAAAGAGATCTGACAACTGACCTAGAAAATAGCGTAAACATTGACTGTCAGCACTTGCAAGGAAACGGTCACAAATCCCACGGTGGCAGTGGACACTGCTCCTTTTAAGTCCTTGTAGCGATGTGCGGTGTCGCCTCGTCCGCCGATTGTTGCGGTGTTGATTCTTGCTCCGGGGGGCGGCACCCAAGCTGTGCTGAGTCGCCGGGCTTCGGTGGCAGCGGCGATAGCTCGTGTTGATGACAATCAGGGACAGCGCGCGGCGCTAGAAAAGAGCGTAAACATTGACTGTCAGCACTTGCAAGGAAACGGTCGCAAATCCCCTAAGACGAAAATCGACGTACAAATCGATGTACATGACGAAAATCGACGTACGCAAATCCCCTACGACGAAAATCGACGTACACTTCGCGCTTTCCACGTTTGCCAGCCTTTTTTTTTAATCGCTTCCACTTTCTACGTTACATTAACTTGGCTAACCTCGAAGCTTAAAGAGGGGAGCGCTAAGAGGATTTTCTTCCCTACAGAAAACTGCTGTATGTAGGCCCTCAACGATAAGCAAGCAACGCATATCACCTTGGAGACAAAAAAAAAAACTACAAAAAACACAACAGAAATGGAGTCTTGTTTTTACTGTTTGTTCACTCGCCGGGCGTTTCAGGTCTTCTTGCTATGCGGAAATTTAGATTTTAGATTGCCTTTGCTGTCGGGGTTGGTCTTTCTCGGTCCATCGTAATTTGACATCTTCGTCTTCAACACCTTTGTTATACATTGTAGTCTGTCCTGTCGTCTCTAGTAGTTCGTTCATTTCCGTCGTGCTGTCTCGTCGACGTAGTTTCTAGTCGTGGTTTGTCGTCGTGGTTCGTTGTCGTAGCTCGCCCACGCTGAATCCACGCTGAGCCTTTTGTGCGAAATCATTAAGTGGCATATTGGCCCAAGATTGAATTTAAAAAAATGCAAAATATGTGTAATATAAAGTGAGCAATCTTTACTTGGATATCCGTTTCAGTTTGTCAAAATATTCACAACAGTGACCCAAATATCATTTGTTGTTTACGCGCGATCGAAGTATAAAAAATGTAGATTCTTGTTTCTAGGCTTCTCTACTAAGTAAACCAATTATTCCTATGAATTTTCTAAACAAATGCACCACCTTATTAGACCGATGTACCTATTTACACCGAAATTCGAATTCAAAAATCAAACTGGCTCCAATTTAAGAATCTGACTACCTTCAGAGTTTCCTTGTATATTTTATGCATTTCATTTTTATTCCATAAATGTGTATCCAATCGATAAACACTTGAGAGCTAATCTAAACCAAGTGAGAGACGTTTTTTTTCAAATGTTTTTTAACAAGTGTTGCGGGAACAACTAAGGTGTGGTGAAAGCATCAAGAATTTTTCTATTATTTAATAATTTAAAACATTGTTTAGATAGAAGTTCTTACTCAATAATAAGTCTCCTAAAGTTCTAGTCTAGAAGTTTTTCCGCAACGCAAAGAACAATCACAAGGGAGTAAAGAAGAACAAGCGCGAAAACTTCTAGACTGCATCATGAACCAACTAGGCCAACAACAACTTTTAATTAAAGTTCTAGGTTTCGAATATCTCCTGATAAAAAGCGCCTCTCATCTCCGTCCTTATTTTTCGTCAAAAGTCATTAACAACTTGGATATATTTCTTCTCCATTTCGCCTCCTTAAACATGACAGATAATAAACAAATAATAACAAAAAAAACACTACACAAAACAGGCAGTCAGAAATGCTAAGCTCGACCGCACGATCACGTATATGATTGATGAGGATTTTGATTGTTGAAATCTGTTAAGGGGACAGCGGGAGCTGTAGCCAGGTGCGGATATCGCCAAAGCAATTTGGCGGTGTGCGTAAGGCTGTCAGACGCTAGATGTTTTGAAGAGACCGACAACTAGAGGCTTGCACGGGTCAATATTTAAGAGCCCGGCCCAGCCCGAGGCGCCGATTTTTACGGGCCCGCTGAGACCCGCTCTATTTTCGCCTTACGCGCAGGGCAGGGTTCAAGAAGGCGCCACCATCGGTTGATCATCAGCGCCACCCTGGTCAAGTGAGGCAACAGTGCGATAGCTAAAATCGGCAGCTCCGCCGACGTGCCCTCGCGAGATTATGTTCACTACGAGTGTTGTGTTGCCGCGCGCTACACTATTGTCTGTTTTAAAAATGTATCAAACGTTATATAAATTAAGGTGCATGCGTGTGTGCTTGTGTGGTGTTAGCATTACGGAGATTTAGTAGGTGCCTTCCTTGATAGGTTGAGACAACCCAAAATGGGAACGAGCAGAACAAAATTGGACATCCTGATATGACGGTCAATTATAACTAAAACAAAGAAACAAGGGTAGTTTTTATTTACGTTGTTTGTGCGCATTTTAAGGTAACAAAAGCGGGTTTCCCTCATATTCAAAGGAGGGAAATCCGTGTTTGCTCTTATCTCGTTTGGTGCAGTGCACAAAACAAGATAAGATCCTACAGAAAAACACAAAGCACCAATTCACGACCAAAGATCTTGACTACGGGGGGGGGGGGGACAATCACCCCGTGTACATCAACGAACACCTAACTGGCTCAAAGAAGACTACTTGGTGCTGCGATCTCAAAGGAAAGAGTGTATGATGGAAGTTCGTGAGGTAATCTGGCGGCAAGGTTTTTGCCGAAAGGACCGAGAATGAAAACGCAATCAGGATCGCTTGCCTCTCAGATGTTGTAAAGATAGCAAACTAATCACAGTGACAGCCCTTCAGGACAGACGTAGCGATGATGACCGAAGCTCTCATCAACGGCAGTTATTACAACTGCCTGTCATTTAAGAAAAAAATACAAAAGAGACGATATATAGTTTTCCACAATACAAGAAGTGTGAAAAAATAAGGTTGACAATCTTGAAATCCTTTTACACTCTTTGAATATAGAATTCGACGCAATCGCACTCACAAAACCTTGGTTCAAAAACGAGGATTTGCCGCCATATCTTCGTGGTTATAGGTGTGAAAATGTGTGCAAAGTTAACAAAAGCGGGGGCGGTATAGCCATTTACGTAAAAGATAACCTACCGCAGTGGTTCTGAACCATCGATGTTTCGCGAACCCCTTTTGGATAAAAAATAGTCAGAGTGCAGGCGAGCTGATGTAAGTTGAACATGATTGTAAACCTGAGACTGGGGCAGAAAGAGAATACAACAGTTATCTTTCTGCACCAGTCTAAGGTTTACAATCATGTTCCCTTTGGATCCGCGGACATGATGGAGAACCCCATCCGTGGTGAGAGGAGACGAAAGGTATAGGGTAAATATAATATTGATTTAATAAATTGATATAACTAAGTGCTAGTGCGAAGTAGACCTCTCTTATTGACACGCACTCGAAGAAACTCGCCCGAAAACTGAAACCTTTGTTCTCGACTTGAAAAAAGACAACTTTTGTCGCCGTGCTTGACTGAAGAGGCAGGGCATCACGGACCCATAGAATGCCTTCGCAGACCTCAAAGGTTCCCAGGACCCCCATTCGAGAACTAGTGACCTACAGTATCAGATTATAAAAGATTTAACAACAATAAAACATGATGTAGAATGTTTGGTTGTTACGTTCTCACATATTGTAGTAGCAGCTGTGTATTGGCCGCCGAACGGCAACATGCTTGTATTTATGTCATTCATTGAAAACGTACTTTCTGCTCTGGGGCCTAACGTACTTTTATGATTCTTGGTGATATGAATATAGACACTGCTCTGGATGATGGATACGCAAGAGAATTCAGAGATCTTATTCAACAATACGCCTGTAACAACGTCCTGAAGTTGCCTTCTACGGTTACCTCAGCTACTGCGACATCACTTGACGCTTGTCTAACAAACATAGAATGTAATCAGATCTCAGCTGGCGTTATCTTGAACGACATAAGCGACCATTTGCCTATCTTCTGCACTGCAACTCTTTCAACCGCGAAAAGTAATCTAAATAACGAAAAACGTTGTCACCGCAAAATAAACGTTTAGATAACAATGTAGCTGTAGGTGAGGATGCAATGAAAGCTTTACCAATTAAATGCATCGCTTGCATAATAATTCCACTATTATCGAATATAACAAATAAGACTCTAGAGACTGGTGAGTTCACCGATGAGCTAAAAGTAGCAAAAGTAATACCTTGGTATAAAAGCGGAGGAGAAACTGAAGTTAATTATTATAGGCCGATATCTGTTCTCTTTGTGTTCTCAAATATTTTTGACCACGTTATCAATGAGAGGCCCAATAATTAGTTTTTTTCAAAAATGTCTAGATATTTCTCAATTTTAGTATGGATTCCAGAAAAACAAGTCTGCCGAATCAGCCCTGATTAAAATAAAAGATAAAATAGTTGGGAATATTGAGAGAAAACTTCTCACTCTAGGTTTATCTTTAGACCTAAAGAAAACTTTCGACACCATACAACATGATACCTTACTTAAAAAAAAAAAAAAACTTGAAACGCACGGAGTACGTGGAGTGTCGTTAAAATTAATTACAACATATCTTACAAATCGGTACCAATACATGTGCGGAAATTATACGATATCTAGTCAAATGAAAATACGTTACGGTGTTCCTCAAGGCTCTATGATGGGTCCGACGCTATTTCTAGTGTATATAAATGACATAACGAATATACCAGGTTGCCCCGAGGTAACAGTGTATGCAAATGACACAAATGTGTTTCTTCTTGGTTTAACAAAAAAGAGTGTAGAAAATTTAGCCAATGAATATCTTAGAAAACTATCCAAATGGTTGCAAACGAATAGTTTAAGCCTCAATACCAATGAAACTAAGTATATGATATTTAAGCCAACGGGGAACCGAGATGACAGTATTATAAACATCAAAGTTGCAGGCGCGCTACTGGAGCAGGTGGTCGAACAAAAATTTCTATGTGTTTGGCTTGCTGAGGACCTTTCTTGGAATGCGCACGTCAACAAACTAAATGCTGACTTGTCCCGAGTTACTGAAATTATTTAAAAAATCAAAATCTGATCCTTGCCTGGCCTAAACTAACGTTATATTACTCCCTATTATATTCTAGGATCAGTTACGGCATAATATTGTGGGGTACAACAGCCACAAACTACAATAAACTAATCATTTAAAAAAAACATACTACGGATATGGAAAAATTATAGAGACAACATAAGAATTTTAAGAACGCAGTCACTCTTTATCAAGTATAATATTCTCAAGGGAAATCAAATTTATTATTTCAAACTCTTGCAATGGATACATAAAAATAGACTCCACTCGACATCCAATAACAGTTCTAATCTATACTTATTACGAAACCCAAAGCGAAAAACGCCATACGTAAGATCAAACAGTGGTCGACAAGCATCACATTTTCAGATCACTAAAATGCTTAATAGAACAGATATAAACATGACCTTTGACCAGCCGTTTGGTAGTTTCAAACATATTTGCAGAAAGATGCTCGTGGCGAGTGATGCGGCATTATTTTTGGTATAAAAGCTTTTTTAGGTGTAACGTTGTTTGATTTTGCCCTACAGAATTCAAAATTCAAATTTGCATTGCAGTATCTGTCTGACCTTTTAAAAATTTTGTCATTTGCCCATCAACAGAGTGTTCAGATGTTTTTACCTTCAAATAATTGTTTGACCTGTTTTGTATACACTTCATTTCGTGTTTATTCCTGACGCCATCATTTATGTTTTCTGTTCATAGCGGGTTTAATTCGTTACAGATATTATTTTGTTGGTTTGGTTGAACTGTACGATCTGGTGGGGGAGGGGGGGGGCAGAGGCTATGCCAGTCAGTGTGCCTTTATCTCTGCCCCCATTCCGGAATCAAAACCTCCAAGCAAATAAATAAAAAAAGAACCAAAAGCGCGCCCCCTCCCCTCCCAGACTCTCACCCTTAGCTGCCCATATTTTTTAAGTGGACTCTTCCCGCATAAATAGCTGACCTCATTTGTGAGATCAGCTTGTTTCCCGTCCCCTCTTCGTGTTGTTGAAAACGATTATGATGTCCGAAGAATATGTTTTTCGTGCAAGCTGGCTCTAATTTGGACGGTTTCGTACGCAGTGGCTCGTCGCAAGCTGATGCTCGTTCTTGTCGGTTGAATATGCTGTTCTTTTTTACATAAAACACAACTAAACGCCCCAGGGTAAACCTTTTCTCATAGGGTAAGTACATTTTTTAGTAGAATGTTTTTTCGCAGTGCGGACGAAGTTAGAACCGCATACACACGGATCGAAATAGAGCAACCATCTTGGGCAGCTACGCGATCACGCTAAAGGCTCAGACAACGGTCCGCTCTGCAGCCGGTGAAGCGGAGATAACGTTCACTTCGGTTTTTGGTAGCTACGATCAAACGTCCACAAAACTTCGTTTGATAACGAGGTGTCCACGGAACAGTGAGAGTGTCAAAAGACTGATATGATTCTATACCCGTTTTTACCTCAAGAAAAAAAATAAGTTTTGCTCCATCTTCCTAAGCCGGACGAAGTAGTTCTCACAATATTTGATCGTCGGACGCAAGAGCGATACTTTTGGCGTTTGAAACGTGTACGTCCTGATAAGGTAAGATATATCTAATCTAAAATGCACCTGCATATATCTCAATCCTCAGCATAAAGAGGAAATTAGTAATGCTCCGCGGGAAGCCGTACTTTTTTACTGTGGTTCTTGAAGTGAAAATGAGCATAGAGTCATCACACCGAATTCACAGAAAACCCCGGGCTTCGAGTGCATTAATTTCAAATATCTAGTCAGATAGTTCATTGAGAAATCCATCTGAAGTAAGGCAATACGAAACGAGTGCCTATTTTACGCGTTTTACGGCATTTAATCATCTCCGATGGCGGTTTTTGTTTTTTTAAGCCCTCGACGGGAATTTGTGGAGCTTCACCGCTGCTAAGCTTCCGGGTTAACGGCAGTTTGGTACGCAAAAGTGGTACACTCTTAAAA
>JAZHYW010025330.1:0-14460 GCA_037355805.1 Ixodes ricinus | reverse complement strand
CGGCACACCAACAGAGCGTTCAACATATTTAGATTTTGTGATAACAGCACAAGCAGATTAACAGCCTTCTTGAGCTTCATATGAAGCCGGGTTGCGCAGAATCGCGATACAAATGTATCGCGATAGTATCTTATAAATACTTTCAAGTATCAGTATTTCTGTATCGAGATACATATACTGTCGACTATCTGTGTCTCTGTATCGAGATACATTTGAAAAATGTATTTCTTTCTTCGCAGTGAAATATTTACGATGTCTCTCTCCTATCGCGATACTTTGCCAGACTTAGGTATCTCATTACTTTTGTTGTCCTTTTTAAGATAAATTAAAAAGACTAAAAATCTGCTTAACGCAATTCGCTTTGAAATTTATAAGATGAACGCCTTATAATATAATCCGCAATAGCACCAACCAAAAAATTGTGGTTTAAATAACTTTACTCGCAAGAATAACAAAATTATATCCTCTCACAAAGCCCTCCACTATTCTCAATCGAGCAGAGCAAACGCTGGAAAGGAGTCGAGTGGAAGGAAACTACGGCCAGGTCGTCCAATCTTCTCACACTATGGGTGACTCAGAAGCATATAAGACGAACGTTTGAGAATCGCATTCACTGCAAAACAGGGTTCCTTTCGGGCAGACGTCTTTTGTGAACCGTTGAACGCAGTCTTTGCCGTTCAGTAACTGTATGGTTCCGCAGGGGTGACATTCCTTTTTTCGCGACATTAATAATAGATAAAAGTTAGAGGTAATGGATAGTGCATAAAATGAAAAAAAAAGGAGGCGCGCAAACCGAAATTTTTATTCGGACTTGCCACGAAGCCCCCCCCCCCCCCCCCCCCGCCCCCGTAGCACCATTCGAGAAAAATTTTTTTACTTGAAGTACGTCTCTCCGTATTTTGGAATACTTTTTCGCCGCTTTTGAAGTATTTCAAGGATATCCCACAGCATAAAAGACAAATGTATCTCATTATATGCAGTTTGGGCCTTAGAACACATGTGTCTTAGTATTTCTATTTCCGCATACTTTTCTGGAGTATTTATGCGCAGCCCTGATTTGAAGCAAGGTCGAACCATCAAGGCCTGGCCGTACCGAGCGGACCAACAAACGTGATTAAGAAATAAATTTTAATTTTCAAATTCTTTTCCAGATTCCAGTAATCTTCCTGCATAGACATAACGTTGATATTTTTTTCTGCAGTAAGAAAAACGGTGTGATACACCTTGCTCAACACCTTTTACTCGGCCGCTGTGAGCAGATTCTACCGCCAAAATACTATAGACAAAAATCATTCCTACTTTTGCGGGAATTAAAATTAAGCTGCAATTTCATTTTACTCACTTGTTGTGGTTGTTACCGCGGTGGTTGTGGATCTTGGAGTCGGGGTTCCCTTTGTAAGGACACTGATGGTATTCTGCGTCTTTACAAATGTAGACCTCACAGGATTCATGGGTGTTATGGTTTTAGAAATAATTTTTGATGCCATTGTAGATGTTCCATGTTGTTTTATATGTGGGTGGGTTTCAATGTGAGCAGGGGGAATCGGAATAGGGCCAGAAATTTCCAATTCTGATCCACTTGGGGATCCTGAATCATATGGAGGTTCGGTTTTGTCATTCGATCCAGTTTCTGTTAAAGGAACAGTTTGAGCCCCAATTATTTTACGCGACGCTTAGACAAAACACGAGATTATTCACACAGAAAAATAATGGGGAACACATTGTGTTGAAATAGCATACCTCATTAAGTTTGTGGGCTGTGCCTGCTGTCTGCGTGTGAGGGTAGGAATAATGTGTGAGGGGCCAAGGCAACTGCACACTTCATGCGTGTTTTAGCTTGAAACATTCGGGTTTCTAAGGTCTTTGTCAAATTGATGAGAAACATGTAAATGTTTAATTTATGTCTGCATTTATGTGTGCGACCTCCACAGCTCTGCTTATAACAGTCGGTGTAGTATCTCGCTTGGCGCTCCTTAGTTCTCTTTCGTATACCCTTCAGGACTATTAGTCTGTTTATGTTTTATTCATGGCCCCTCGGAACATAAAGCGGGTTATATATTGTTTATTAGAAATATAAGTTAGGAAAGCGTGCAAACTGCTACCTGAATGTAGACTTCGCTGAGTGCTTGTCGAGTTCGGCGGACATTAGAACAGCGAATAACAACCACGGTCTGCTGAGTACTTAACTAAAATGAGTTAACTTTTTATTTTGAATATAAACATATCGCTTGAATGAAAAAAACTTGCTGAGCATAGTCCGAAGCAACGAAATCCGTCAATTTTAGAATCACTTCAGCACGTGCGAAGCTTAGGTGCGCATTAAAAATGCCTTCGTGCATCAGACAGAAAGCTAGTGGTGGTGAAACGATGATGACATTTATTCCTGAGTCTTTTCCCACTGTTAGCTTTGCGCCTGCGTCACGTGTATTCACTTTGGCGCACCCCCGCGTTTCAAACGTGCTTCAAGTAGTTTTAGAATTGACGAATGTGGAGGTTTTTGTTATTGTTCAGTAGGATTTTGTTTGAAACAATAACGTATGAATATAAGTTAAAATCTCAAGACTGTCACGGTTATTCGCAATTTTAATATCCGCCCAACTCGACAAACGCACAGCAAAAGCGAAATTCAGGTAGTAGTTTTCACTCTTGTTTTTAAATTTTGTTTTGAACAAAAATATGACACGGTTCATATTTAAATACCTTTAACCTACTTTAATTGCGCAGCGTGACGATTGAGCTTTATTGGTTTATATAAGATATTAGTGAATAAACACATTTTGAGTTAAAAGTGCAATGATCCCTACCCCGAAACCCAGGATAACTTTTCGATATCTCGAATATAGAACAAGAAATTTGGTTGGGTTATTTCTGGATTTTATGTTTTCAGGCTGGATTTCAGGTTTACAATGGCATTTCTAACTAGCTTTCTTGTCCCATAAACCAAATAGCGAAAACTTATCTAAGATTTCGGGGAAGGGATGGCCCAATTTATTGTCCTTAACAAAAAACACAACAAAAACTGTGTTTTTAGATGGCACAAGCTCCACGGCAGATCACTGGCTGAACAATATATATTTTTTTTCACATAAGACCTGCAACAATATTCAAATCAAGATGCATAAAGCACATGCAGCTCTCACAAGCAAAGACATTACAAAGAAAACGCAAATAATTATGAAGGAGGCGGTAGTCATGATATTCATCTGCACTACAGCATTATACACGAAATGTTAAACACTAAGTTCCACCTGACCATCTCGGCAATGACAAAGATTAAAAGGGTTCCTTTTCCCAATGGCAATAGTTCTCTCAAAGAATAATATATTTAATCAAAAGCAAACGTTTCAACAGCCTTTCTCTGGGTGTGTGCTAATAGCAATTCGAGCCGATAAGCGCAATGTAAATCATAGCTTTCACAGTGCTTGTGTCATCTACAACTATCCATGGGTTACGTTAGCATTGCGAATGCCCCCCTAGTCCTCGGACGTAGGTCACCATTAGCACACCCTAACTTTTTTCCTTGGAAAATGAAGCGCGTTCTATGTAATATAACACCACTTTACAATATTAAAGATCTATAACTGAAGAAGGGGATGCTAAATGAATACAGCTATGAACACACTTTATATATCACTAAAAACGCTGATAATAAAGTACTTTATTAGGGGCCGAGGTCGGAGCACAAACTTTAACGCCGACGAAAACGAGCAATATTTATGCCGCCAGATTCACTTCAACTAGAGAGGGTGGAGGTCGCAGACAGGTAAGCCACCTTGTGCTTACACCGTTCCTACACATTCCATTGGCTAAGGAAATAATTGACGTGTCAAATTTTGTTTTAAAGATGTTTCTGAATGCCATATTTTTTGTATTTCATTATTTTTGGTTTAAAAAGCCGTTTACAATCCCCTCTAACGCCGAATAAGAGCGCAGCTCTTGAGGAGGAGGAGCGGAGTGTATTGAGGGGAGGGCATACCCCTCCTCTCACCTTTTCATCCTCCCTGCTACTCCTCCTCCCGTCCTCCTTCATCTACCTCCTCCTTGTCCTCCTCCTCCCCTCCTCTTCCGCCTTCACCCCCTCCTCCCTCATGCTTAAAGCTCCTCCCCTCCTCTTCCTCCTTCACCTCCTCCTCCTCCCCCTCCTCCTCCCCGGCCTCCTCCCCTCGCGGTGCATTATGGGAAATGTCCCATAATGCACCGCGCGGGACCATCGTGACGTCACACTTGACGTCACGAGCAACGTTATTAGATTAACTCAGTTACGGAACTGTTCATAGACGCTGCATGCACGAACAGTACCCCCCTCACTCACCACGACTCGCCCGGAGTCGCTCGACGCGCCGCCGGACGGCTGCTTTGGTAACTGAATCGGGATACGTTCGTTTCAACGTTACTAGAAACGTAAAAACTAACGAAAAAAACTCTTTTTGTTGTAACTTTTATTGGAGATTAGTACAAAATGGGGGCGCGTGATGTTTTCTAAAATTTTTAGTTTTCAAGGTTTTGGAGCACAATTAATATTGTTTTTATTCAACCATGCCTCAGCGGGGATTTCAGGTAGCGCGTCTCGACCTAGGCGCATTTTAACTTCGGGGGTATCTCGCGGCGCGTCCGCTCGGGAGACGGGGTGGCACCCTGTAACCCGATTGAAGCCAAAAATAGATGTCATGTGCAGTTCCTTGAGTGACCGCTGCGGGAGAAATGGCGGCGCTGTGATCGCCATTTGGCGCTTCAGCTGTGCTCTTTGGAATGCACAGTTATAAAATAAAAATATAGATGGCGCTTCGATCGACTCCAGGCGGATTGAAGTGAGTGAGGGGGTACCCCCTCCGCGAGAGTTCCACAACTGAGGTAATCTAATAACGTTGGTCACGAGTGACGCCATGAGGCTCCAACGTGGTGCATTATGGGACATTTTTTATATTGCACCGCGCGGTTACGCCAACGGCGACGGTGACGGCGACGGCGACGTCGACGCCGACGCCAACGCCGACGCCGCTTAAGCCGGAAACGGGCGCCTAAGAGCTGCGCTCTAAAAAATGTATATAAAGTCAATATCTATGGCTTGCACTGACGTCACATGGCATATTTTTGACCACCATTTAAGAGGAGGAGAGGGGAGCTGCTGTTTAAAGAATTTCGAGTAATGGATTAATCCTCTGTAATATTCTGGTGGGAGAATAGCGACTTCTGTGCGAATCCGGGAGGTAAAAAAAGATTTGGTAAGAGGGAGCTCCTTCTTCCCGTCTTCTCTGGTGCTCATCAGAGCGCTCATTTGAATGGTGTCACGTGCAAGCCATTTACTGTTTTCAAACATCCTGAGATCGCTTTTTTGCCTTTGGTTCAAAAAGCAATAAGAAATATAGCTGACGGTGTTTGCGGCGCGCTCTACGAGCATTGTTCATTGAGTTTGTCGATTTTCACAAGTACGAGTCGTTTGGCCTTCACCAAGGTGTTTAGAGGAAGCTTTCCTAGACTGGCGTAGTTTGCAATAAACACATTTGAAAGAAGTACGATACTTCAGAACAAATGTGCGGGTGCTTCTTTTCGTGGGGGACTGGCATAATCCTAGCATCGGAGGACAACTATTTGGCTTGCTCTGGGCATATTGTTCGTTGGCGCGCCTTTAAGAAAGATGTCGGTTCCCGCGGAAGCGGCCACGTTGCTCTGGAAATCGTACAACTGTCGAAATTGCGATAATTTATTACTAGTGTCAAGATATATACAGATAAAAAAAAATTCCGAGCGATTTTCCTGGTGGCAATAGAGCGTTCGCCTCGCATCAGGTGTACCCAGTTATGTTCTCATTATTTCCTTTCGTAAATAAGTTGCTTACAAGTTTTGCGGCGCATCTTGGAATCTAAAGGGAATCTTTTAACGAGAGACGTTAGTTCGCAAGTTGTTCCCGATATCGTGAAGCCGCATTAGGAAAGCCGTGGCATGTGGCGTACCATATAATTTAACGCACGCAGTGTTCTATTATTGGACGTCACAGACCTACACACCAATTTAGTTTCTCCGCTAAATTTAGCGGGAATAGTGCAGGGTTTCGTGACATCGAGTCACGGGAAGTCAACTTCCCCCGTAAAGATACCGGGAAAATAAACGTCCCTCGACTTACGCACAAATTCACTTTCATCGCTGTATTAAACACGGTAATTGACGTCACGTTACCTTTACGTCGTTTTAGTTCCTCTGAATATAGCGGCAAAAAAGCACCACATGAACTACACACCAATACAATTCCTTCACTAACGTGGAGGGTGAGTTGAAGTCAGGTGAGCTGATGTCACGAGATGCAAGAAAGTGTCAAGTAGGAAACAAAATAGGGCAGCGATTTGCTTGACCCTTTTTTGCTCGTGATGGCATTGCGCGTCAAGGCACTCACACGTTACTCGCTTAGAACATTCAAAGTGAAAAGGTCAGAAAAGAAGAACGTACAGCATATTAGCATGACATGTTTTGTAAGCCTATTTTCATCGAGATCACTAACGTTTTGTCCGTATCGTTCAACAGTTACAAAAAGCCGACACCTAAACCGTCATTCCCATAGAAAATCTTACAAAATAACTTCAGTTCCCCGTCGGGATTCAAAAGCACCACTTTGACAACGTGAGCCAAGTGCTTTACCGACTGAGCTAGCTAGGGTTTTTCTTTTTTTTTTATTCAGTGCATAGAACCGATGTGCTCATACAATTGGGGCACCCGTGAGTTGAAAGTGTTTCATGTGAGACAGTTCGTTCAACAGAGACCCACTCAGGTGCCTCATATTGATGGTCGAACACACTTTCCACCTCCATATTTATTTCAATAAATCACGTAGACGCAATAATTGAAACGAAGCTCGCGTTGCGCTCAATCACTCAAGATTTACATATGCCAAATAAGGAAAAAAACGTAACCATCTCATAGGAACACTTGTATCGGAGTCGAGATATAGGAAACGAATGAAATGTGTGGTTCTACACAAATTTTATTAAGTGCGTTGATGAACATCCCAGTTAAAGATAGTGCAAAGGCAATCTGAGACAAGATGTTCGATGGTTTTTAGCTCTTTGCGCAGCAAGCAGTTCACGGCCCAAGGCACCACCGTGCTCCTCTCAGTGATCCGTACTTTAACGGGTAATGGTGCGCTTTGCCAAGCGAAAAAGAAAGATTTCGCCACCGGAGGAATGCCCATCGTCTTTACGCAAACTAGCACATCCTACCTTGCCTCATCTCCAAACAGAAAAAAGTACAGTGGTGCAGTAAATTGACTGTCAAGTAGATATCTATATAACCTTTTTTGGGGTACAGTGAAAAGTAGTCAAGCGTGTATGTTACCTTAAAATATCAACCACATTTTAAACCTTTTTACAAAGCCAACCATCTTTGCAGGAGAACCGATGTGTAAATATGATAAAAATGGTATACGAGCCCTCAGTCTTGCCTCGAACGTGGCGTGAATTTTTTTTATCAAATGAAGACAAAGTGAAAGTAGTTGGCGAAAAAACAGGTGTTCTAGTCCACATCCGTCTATTGAAACAGAGCGAAATATATTACCTCGGCGATTCTAAACTTTTTTAAATGACACCACAAAGACCCTGTGTGATTTTTGTTAACAGGTTCGTGCGATATCTTAAAGTACATGTAGCTTCGCATCGGAATCAGTTTACGCACCGTATCCATAAAGATAGACTTCTGCATTCCCTGTTTCGCAACGGTTTTTTTAATTGTCAGTGACAAGCTTCCAGTAATCAGTGTTGTTTTCATGTACTACAGTGCCGTACCAAGATATTTATAAAATGAGTAACTCTATTGTATTCCTTAAAATTTGAAGGCTTTGTGGCTTCCTCGCCTCGCCATATGCCACAACATTTGTTTCTTTTCAATACAGCACTTGTTGAGTTGCAAACAAAAAGGTACATAGCTCAAAGGTATTTGTAACACTTTCGAAGTTGCTAGAAAAGACAGCAATAACATATGCATGCGTCTAGTCGTTAACATCCTCGACACCCTGAGTTATTTAAAGTCTCTTTTTTTCAGCGTAAAATTTATTTACTTTGTAGGTTCCGAATACACATAATATGCTGCACTGCAGAACATAAAGCAGCTGCAAATATAAGGATGTATAAAATGGAGCCTAATAGTTACAAATACGAGTACACAATATGGTAAAGCGACGGTATCACTGGTTTCAAAACAGGAATACATTAGAAAATTCCGAGGTCACAAAAGCACTTCTTATCACTTCTGAAAGCAAAATATTTCTCGGCACCGAGCGCAGCGAGATGCGACCGTAGCGCCGGCAGGAGTGCAGCGGTGCGACGCGCAGAGCTCCTTGGCTCATGGTGACTGCTACACCGCTCAGTGAGGCAGCGGCGGGAGTGGAAGCTGGGCGCGGCGCCGGCAGTGCGAAGATCGGCAGGACGCGTGCTGACCTCACGAGTCCTCTCATTATTGTCCTCGCCCAAGATGAGGGTACCGGGTGACGACGTTAGGCATCAAAGCGTAACATTATGCCTGACGTTAGGAAAAACATCAGGCCAGCGCATACCCGAGTCCCCCTGACGTCAAACAGCTGCGCGAATTTGTTGCCGACGTTAGACCTCAATACGTAATGGTAGGGCTAACGTTGGCCCTGACGTCAGTCCAGCGCATACCTGCGTGACGTCCCTCCCGCTCCGCCGCCAGCACTTTGGTAGGCTTCTTCGCAACGATGACGCCGTTGCTATGGATTAACATGACGAGTCGCAGCCAAGGAAAATTGGTGTGCCGTTTCGCTACTACAGACGGCGCCAGCTTAGCTTCATGCGACAGTTATTGCTTTGGCATTAATAATAGACGGAAGAAAGGAAGGGGGGGGGGTGCAAGAAAGCGACAGGAGGGACACGGGCTCGTTAAGCACCCTGCATAGGAGTGTAAAAGGCGGTCAAATCCTGCCCAGAAACATCGTTAAGAAGTTTCCTTGGGACGGAACCGAGCAGTAGTAAAGTGTACACGATCACCCCAGTAACTGATCAATACTGAAACATGTATTTCCGATGAAAACACATGTTTCTGATGTCCGTGTATTCAGTTTCTGACATTGATCATATCTATTCAGATTTCTAACTGGGTAACTATTTGCGCGCTGCAAGGTCTGACGAAGGAGCGTGCGGCCAATTAGCCAATTTTATTCTACCATAACCTATTCAGACAAATGAACCATATGTTTCTAATATCGGAAAAAATAGATTTTTGATAATCGATCGATAAGCTTTTCATCAACCAATAGTCGATCATCGCTCAATGAATAGTAATAGTCGCCAATGGCTGCGAAGTTATGTCACGTGATATCTGGAAGTTCTAATTCCTCTGAATAGATCATTCGCTCTTGCCCCTTGGCTAGTTCTGGCCCAACGACCCTTCTTTCGGTAGCCCGACGCGGTGCTTATCAGCCCCGGATATTTCTTATTTTCATTTTTACCGCCTTTACTTTACAACGCAGTACAATTCATTCACAACAATCACAAACTAGACCATCCAGATAGCCCCTGGCTTGCGGCGATAGCTTAAAATGGCTTAATGAACACCATCCTGTCCAAAATAGGCGTAGGCACCCACTCAGGCTTTTTGGTAAGCGTTCCATTCACTTCTCTTCTATGAATAACACTCTCAATTAAATATTATCTTGCTTTAGAAACGATTACACTAGCATTTCGTACAGCAATTCTAGTCCTCCAAAAGCTGTTGAGGCTCAACAGCATAAGCATGTCGTAAGGCACACCTCCTCCGTTGTCGAGAGATAGGAATCGGATATCACATGTTAATTGCAGGTCGTTTTTCAGGGTACGCCGCAAAATATCCCACAAAAATACAGCACCCCAACACTCTAAGAAAATTCGTTCAACAGTTTCGGGTTGTCGACATAAAAACAGTAGATTGAAAATGGCACAAAGAGGCCTTTCTCCTGCAGCCAGGGCTTAACCGGATGTATGCCGTAGTGTAGCATGAAAAAGCAACACTTTACAGTTGGCCTAACCGGCATTATTTTAAGACTTTTTAGATCAGCTTTTCCTGGGCCCCCCAATATAAGGAGCAGTACAAGGGTATTTCCAGCACGGTGCCAACCAGATCTTTATATAGGCGCGGTTGCACGACAAGCTTAAGTACTCTAATGAAAAACGTAATGTAAAAAAAAATTATCTGACCACTTCATACAAAAACATGTAGCCCAACACGCTGAAAGGCACTAGTAGAAACAACAAACTCAGGTAATGCATGACACAGTCTGACTTGTAAAACAGTTCGCAAAAAATATTTTTTTTCGGTCCGGAAAAAAATAGAACGAGTCACAACCTGCCGAAGAAAGGAATGAACAACTCCAAGCCCACCTTTTCGTGCGGAACGAAGCAAATTAATGCGACTGTTTCCTCCCCTCCTTAACCCCATACGAGAACTGCAAACACCCCATGTAACTTCTGAACATTAACTCTCGATATAGACAGCACTTGTAGCTCATGCCATACTTTCGCCACAACTAACAGGTTGCAAACTAATGACCGAGCAAACATTGAAAGATCTCTACGACCCACTAATGACCGAGCAAACATTGAAAGATCTCTGTTGAAACTTTCGAGAACGGCATCGGATTCCCTCTGCGGAGAGAATGCATGCGAGGAGCGAGCTGAACCTTACACCACGGTTTGCCTCGGCGGAAAGGATCGCGCGCGGGGGGACGAGCTGTGAACTTCGTACCCGCAGCGGCCGGATGCAGCTGTGGAGAGAGAGAAGAGAGATCAACAGCTCGGAAAGTCGAGACTCGAGGAGAACGAAAGCTGGAATGCAAGCGATCGAAGTGGGAGAAAGTGGCTCGACTGTTTGGAACTTGTGTGTAGTGTGTGTAGCTTAAAATAAAAGTGTTGGGGTTTGTTGAGACTGGTCGATATCTCAGAACGCCAAGAAACAACAATTTCCTAAACAAAATAATTGGTGCCGATACCCGGGAAGAAACTACTGTACTACAAATGAGGCCGACAAGCAACGTGTGATCGCATCACCAGCAGACAGAGAAGAGAACGTAACGACTGAAAGGGCGAAACCTGGTATTCAACCGCAACATCTACGTTAGACCGAGACAAGCAAGCTTCGCTGCAAGCCAGGATTGAACGGAAATGAATGTCCTAAAGAAAAAACGAAAAACGCCTCGAATTCAAGTAACGAGGCTTCTCAGACGAGGCACAGCATTCATTATAATCAGCTACACTGACCGTTGATGACCTCGATATTTTGATCGAACGTCTAATCCTCGACCGGGACAAACTCAACCACGTAGATGCCGCGATTGAGTCATTGATTTCCGAAAAAGACGCAGAAGCAGAATTCACGCAAGTGATTGATTATTCTGACAAGGTCGTCACGTGCCTGGCGAAGCTCAAATGGAAAGTTAAGAGCCCAGAGGACAGCCAACGAACAAGCGGGCAACCGAACAAAGAGCCGGAAGCAAGAAAGGTGATATGAAAAATCAAGCTTCCCAAATTAGAGCTCATCAGGTTTAACGGACACCGAATAAATTGGCAGCCCTTCTGGGAGCCATTTCAGAGAGCCATCCATAAAATTCCGGACCTATCCTCGTCAAAGAAATTTAACTACTTGAGGTCAGCCCTGACTGGGTGTGGAGCAGCCGCCATCGCAGGACTTCACCCAACCGCTTAATGCTACGCCCACGCCATCGAGCTGCTGCAGCAGCTGTTCGGGAACGAGACGGAGCTGATCCAGGACTACATTACAGGGCTCATGAACATAAATCAGGTGCCGTCGTCGCGCAGTGTCAGAGCTCTACGGCGGGTTTACGACAGCGCCCAGTCTCACATCCGGGGCCTTCGGGCGTTGGGTGTGACGAATCAGTCATACTGTGCCATGCTCTACCCAGTTCTTTTTCGGGCGCTTCCGGACGACATGAGGCTCAACTTCAACCGCAAGATGTCTTCGGGGAACGCCGAAAACGCCACCACCGGGCAAGGACCCGTTAAGGAATTGCGCGCGCTGCTGACTTTTCTCAATATTGAGATGGAAAACCGGGAGAAAACGTCCAAGAAACAATCCGAAGACGCCGGCGGTAAGCCTACACACTGTTTCCTCATGCATGAGCATCCGAAGAGGCGCCTAAACTACGCCAAGACTCGAAACGCTACCGCTACGGCCTTGCATGGCAGGATGGACAGCATGGAATGCTTTCTTTGCAAGTCAAGGGCGCACAGCACACCAAGCTTTAACGCAAAAATTGAACTTAAGGAAAAGAAGCGCAGGCTGCAGGTCGATCGAAGGTGCTTCCGGTGCGCAAAGCCGAACCACACGGCAAAAATGTGTCGCGGTACGCTCTGTTGTGACAGTTGTCGAGGAAGGCGTGTATCCACTATCTGTGATTCAGATTATTTGCCTGGACGAGCCGCCAGCGGATCGGATGAAACGCGGAAGAAAGACAAGACGCTTCTCAACCTGCACGTGGGCGAGAAGGCAACAAACCGGCTGTCTTTCTGCAAACAATTACCGCGTGGGAGGAAAGCAAGAACTGAAGGAAGTTGGCCCGCATTTTCTTTGACAGCGGTGGTCAGCGCTTCTTCATTACAGTGGAGTTGTCGAGGGGTCTTTGTTGCAAGCTTCTCGGGACGGAGGTTCTGACCGTCAGAGTGTTCGGTGGCAAGACTAGCGAACAAACGTATCATAGAGTACAAGTAGTTTTGAACAATCATGTAGCCGGCCAGACATACGAGATGGACGCCCTCGAAACACGTTCTATCTGCGAACAAGAACTTCCAGGCCCGGATGAAGACATCCTTGTTCGAATGGAGGAGCTCGAACTAACGATTGACGACGACTTGAACGGACTTGAGTGCAGCGGAGTAGGAATCGTCTTGGGATCGGATCACTACTGGGGATGCGTTACGGGAAGAGTCCGTCGACTGAGCGAGAACCTGAGGGCAGTGGAGACCGCCATTGGTTCGGCACTACATGGACGCTCCAAGGCGAGTTCAGCTGTTGTCAAATGTTTCCAAGTGATCCTCCTCTGAGCTGCCGTGAGCGAGCAGGCAAACACGGCTGTTTTGAGAGGCTTTTGGGAGCTTGAGAGTAGTGGAGTCGTAGACGCAGAGGACCAGGATCACTCTGATAGCGACATCATGCAGCGCTTTGAGGGAAGCATCACCAAATTTGATCGAAGATACGAAGTGAGCCTCCCTTGTAAACCTGATGTAAAGCTTGATTGCAACCGAGAGATGGCTTGGAAGAGACTCGAAAGCCAGCGAAAGAGGCTGAGCATGAATCTTGTGCTCATGCAGAGACATGATCAGGCACTCCGGTTTTACGTCGAGAACGGAATAGCTGAGGGGGTCGAGAGAGAAGAGAATTCGGGTGAACGCGTTTACTACATGCCTCACCAGGCTGTTCTGCGAAAGGGCAGCAGTACGACGAAGATAAGAATCGTTTTCGACGCGTCTTCGGACGGACCGAACTGCAAGTCACTAAACAAAAACATGGAGAGCGGTCCGAACCTGAACCCAGACCTTGTTAGCCTGCTTCTCAACTTCTGGCAACACCTGGTGGCACTGGTTGCGGACGTCAAAAAGGCCTTCCTTCAGATTTGAGTAAATACGGACGATCGCAATGCTCTGCGGTTCCTCTGGTACTAAGAACCACCTCAACCAAACCAGACAACTGTGGAGGTGGTAGTTTGGCGTATGACGAGAGTCATTTTCGGAGCCACGTCCAGCTTCTTTCTGTTGGCCGCAACCTTGCGACATCATTTCAAAGAGATGGAGAACGTATTCCCCAAGACAGCAGAAAGACTGGGTAGATCGGTCTACGTTGATGATCTCTTGACGGGTGCGAAAAGAGAAGAGGACGTCCAGAAATTCTGCAACGAGGCGATCGAGATATTTGGAGCAGCGGGGATGAAGTTCCATAAGCGGGGCTCCAAAAGCGCTGCCCTGTCAAAAATGCTTGAAGAGAAGGGTCCCGACGAGTGACCATTGGTACAACAGATGGGGGTGTTGAAGGTACTCGGTCTGACGTGGAATCCGAATGAAGACAACCTTTCCTTTTCGGCAGAACACGTGATTTAGTTTGGCCGCCAACGAAGAAACACCAAGCGTTTCGTGCTCCAGACAACTGCACGACTGTATGACCCCCTTGGTTTCCTCTCCCCTTTCATGGTGCGAGCCAAGATTGTGTTTCAGCAAATCTGGAAGCTGACCCTGCGCTGGGACGACACACTACCGGAAGAACTGATGAGTGGCTGGAACAACTGGTGCGACGAACTCACCACACTTCAACAAATTAACGTGCCCAGATTCTACGACAGCGAGCTGAAGGGCAACGTTGTATATCGAACGTTGCACTTGTTCTGAGATGCCAGCACCTCCGGATACGGAGGTGGACAAGGCTACCGTCAAGGTGTTGTCCCTTCTATGAGAGACATGGGATTCTTAGCTCCTTGTCTTT
>JAZHYW010025328.1:0-14381 GCA_037355805.1 Ixodes ricinus | reverse complement strand
AAGGATACTTAACCTTGTTTCAACCATAAGGTTTCCGCACTCATTTAAACCAAACGACGTGCGATTTATTTTGAGTGTCATTTAATTTAATTCAAGAGCCATACAATTTAACGCCAGTTGGGAAATTGCTCTAAACGTAAGGTCGTAGCGGCTATAGCGGCGATATAAGGTCGCGAGTAAGACGGCATAAAAGGCCTGTAGGAGGTGCCATTATAAAGCCAATGCTTCGAATGTTCAACCAGTCGTGTATTACGCGGCCCGATGTAACCTGATTCTCTCGCAGTTTGATTCGCCGTCACTTCATGCGCCGAGAAAGTGAAGGCAAAATGACGGCGATGAAAACGCGCGGGGACGTCGGTACCCGGAGGCCTGGGTAGGCAACCATTATTTGTTTTTTTCTCCACTCGTCTAACGCGTAACGACATAGAGCGCCGGCGTCCGCGACCTTCGGATTCAGCAGGTATAGGCCTGCTTCTTTCGGCCAGTGGGTGCTGCAGCGTCCGGCTGATGCTTGATTACCAAAAACGTTTCCTCCGGTAGCGTCCGCGAGGGGCGATCGTTTACTCCTGACGTGAAGATGCGTTCTACCGTCCGCCATTCACAATCCACAGGCGTAAACGAGTGACTGCCAGCGCTCAATCACCCTCTTCTACTGGCACCAGCAGAGCGCTTGAAAGGACGTAATGTCATTTCAACTAAAACGCCACTTGAAAATATTCAATTCGCTCACTAGAGATGCTGCTTAAAACGTTGAGTCCTACGAGTCTATTGACGCGTCTGACGTGTGCACTGGGGCAGTTGACACAAAAGCAGCCGGCTTTAGGCGAGCCCACTAAATATAAAAATGGGAACCTCAGCGATAAGACTCTAACCTGCCTCTTCTTCTCCTCTCTCTCTCTCGCCCATACTTCGTTGCACTTGAAGTCTGAGCGCACTCAAGGCCTCGATCCGAATGACGCACTGACATTGCGCCAATGTTCATCGCCACGGATGTCGTCGCCTTTGTGCGTTCGCTATCACCAACAACCACGTGCTGAAAATACGTAGCAATAACGGCGTTCTTTCTGCGGATTTGGTTTAGCCGCTAAGAGCAAAGCCACAAAGACAACAAGCGCCGTGCCGATGCACTTCAGGCGCTGCTGATGGGCTCCATTAGAGCGTCGGCCACGGTCGGAAGTCAAATGAAGCAGCAATATTCATTGACAGCCTTATCATCGCTCCACCGAGTAGATCTTAGAAGACCAGAGCGATGATGTGAAAGAAGGTACTTCAAATGTAAGATTCCGTTTTCTACAGTACATGTAATCAAGTAACTGCTGCGTCAATTCCATGGAATAAGTCCTTTTTGAACACGTTGTTTGACCGCATACCGTGCACACGAGTGCGTCGTCAGCAATCGGAGGGAGCTCGGCGAAGCCCGTGTCGAATATGAGTGCAGCGTGAGCCTTTTGAGAAAAACGCGGATCTAATCAAACGCTTTTAGGCCAGAAGAAATGATGGCGGCGAGAGTGCCCGGAAGTAGCGTAGGAGGGTTCATTATATACGTGTTTTCGAAGTATCTCGTCCCCACCCACCTTCTAGGCACATCTGGTATGGCCGACGAAAACATAATAATGCATTTAAAAGTGCCAATAGAGTAAAAATAGAGGAGAAGCAAAGCCAGATCAGGTGATGGTGTCACTAATATGCGTCATTGTATCCTATCAGCTTCAGGATGGCGAAACACTGCTTGCGCCAACGCTGGATAGCACGACATTGCAGACGGCTCCACCCTTGTGACAAACGTCTGTAGCAGGTTTTCAATTTCTCTTATAGAACCACTCTAGATGATACATTTAACCCGCTATAGTACGATTGCCAGCCTGGTGCCTTAACGTGTACCACGCGGTAATTTTGCCAATTTCGTGACGCCATCTAACGTCAGAGCTCGGGTATCAAAGCCGGCGCTCACGTTTAATAAGCAAATTATGCCTAATGACTCCTGCGTGTCCACGAATTGCTGCCTCACGATACGTGGCGCAGGCGACAGGATTCTGAGAGGTTAGGCTTCAGTAAAAACAGAAGAACCAGATGGATACTCTGAATTCTTCCTGAATTACTCCGACTTGACCGGCAATCTGATAAAAACTGGCCTGTTGAAGCTTCGAATAAATGGGCATCTTAAAGGTTACAAGGTTCCCTGCGATGTAGACATAATTCGGAAATGCGACGTTAGATTTTCCGCTTGACAAATAATGCAGCCCAAATCAAAGTTGAAAAATATATTGATACCTCTGCGAGACGCCTGTAGGCATATGACCGTTTGCAAAAAATGGGCCAAAATTTAATTTACAAGAAATTGAAGTTCTATTTTTTTATTTATGATTTCTGAACTAGCAGAAGAAGTCCTCTCGTCCCGGGCTCTAATGGCCTGCTTGAATACAGTGTCAAATCGCCAATCACATTCCACAGAAAACTACGGAAGCAGAAAAACATCTGACTGGGTATGCACAATTATTGGGCTAACACATTCACGTACTTCTGACACCGCGTCGAACGCCTTATGGGTTGGCGCCTTCAATTACCCGTGGCAGACGCGTGCCAGAAAACGCTGGTACGGATTCACAAATACGTGCGGGGCATGTAGCCTGCGCCCACTTTCTGGCCCAGCATTCATTGTCAGACCAGCATCAGCGATTGGCCAGAACCTGTAGGCCAAATTGATCAGCTCAGTTTTTCCGAGGTCATATGCCGCACCGACCAAAACAACCGCGTCCTTGCAGAAATCGACTGGCATCCGAAGCGACGCCAGAATCCTTCTGCTTTCAACGGTGCCAATGACAACGAATGTTACCTGATGAATCCACCTCAAAAACCCTTCATCGACTAACGCCACCTGAAGCAACAAGGCCACAACCACCACCATTGTCACAGTCATAGCACACCCATTCTACCACCACAAGCTCCCATAACTCATTTAGGTCGTCCAGAGGGGTCACCCTTCAGTTAAGTTGATCTACAACGAAGGTTCAACCAAGTGGTGTAAAAATAAACCCGTCAATCTAGAAAAATATGTGCCAGATGTGTGACGTCACATAACGTCACAGCGAGGTTATAAGAGTACTGGCACTCACGTGAAATAAACTAGATTGCATCTCGTATTCCCTGCGTGACCACAGAATTGCTTGATTTTGATACAGTAATATTAGATGACCGCACACGTCAAGGATGTTTTGGGAAATAAAGTATCCAAGAATGTCAATCTCTGCATTTCAGCAGTGTGTGCGGCTTTATGCGTCTATATATTTTGCGTTGTAAATCCCTCGCACGTCGCCGAACGTGCGGTGCGTGGCCGAGTGGTAACCTTGCTTGGCTTTGAACGAAGCCGGGTTGATTTCTGGGAGCAGCGCGTAATTTATTTATTCTTTCAACTTTAGCATCTCACAGCGGCTCGAGAAGCTTGTTGTCCGAGGTACGAATGGCTCTACGCAGCAACGGCCGACGTCGAATATTTTAGAAACACACGCGGTGCATAAGGGACCGTACATGTAGAGCCCCGGTCAGTCTCGTCCCAGCGTTCGATCCTGTTGTCAGAGTTGCCATCGACGCTGCGAAGCTAGCCTTTTTTTTTTTCTACTTTGTTTCCGGCCCAAACTGGTAAATATCGAAACCTCTAGATTTTTTTTTCAGCTTTCGTCGCATCATAATTTGTCATGCTTTACATTTTGGTGGACGTGCGTAGTACAACCCATGCAGCGTTACCATACAAGCGGCCCGTAGTGCTAGCACGCTTACCAGCGAAAGAAGAATTTTCGGTGAGAAAACATACGCACGAAGGAGCCGCCGCAGAAAGCAAAAATTCCGAATTCTGTCCCCTGTCCGAAAAGCAAAAGAAGACGTCGACCATGACTACACCACCCGTCGTCATCCAGTCCAACGCCCTACTGGACACCGGGCAGCTTACCACACCAGCGAAAGCCATCGACGACATCACGATAATTTTCACACTACAAACTTGCGGGTCCGCTATAACAAATGGACAGTGGGGCAGTGCCTTCAGAACATTTACTTGGTTTGAGGGGAACAGCACGGAACTGGTTGGTGAACAACGATGACTCGATCACCTCCTCCAACCAACTGAAGGCTGAGCTCGGAGGTACGTTTTGCAACCAACAAGGAAGAGAACGCGCCGAATAACTTCTTAGAGCGGTGATTCAAGGCCCTAACGAGAGAGTCGTCAGCTTTGCGAAGATATTCTTTTACTCGGTAACCGCGCCGATCCCTCAAGCACCAGAATCAAAAAAGCCAAAATTATTGATGCGCGGCTGGCGAGCAACATCTCAGAGGCTTTCAGTGCGATGTCCACCTTCCACCGTCGAAAGGTTTTGAAGAAGGCGATAAACATTGACGGAGGCGACAATAGCAAAAACCGCCAACTCATCGACTATCTGTCGCCGCACACACGCCGTCAGCTGCGCCACTAGCTCCAGTATGCGGAGTTCCGCGAAATCATCCCTGCACATTGCTCTGCAGAACCGGAGAAGCTGGTACATGCTGCAGAAAGTCCTGCTTCGGTTTTGATCGTCCAGATTGTGCGGTGGAGGTCCAGCAAGCGCTCCAGTCAGAGGTTCAGCAAGCACTCCAGTCGAAGCTGGTGGCCCCAGCCGGATCCACCAGCTTTGACTTTCGTTAGAATTCACAGGCATAATAAAAAAATGAGAGGTCAGCCTAGTAGATCGTGGAGCTACCCGGATGCTAAGAATACTTCAGATTGTATATCAATGACGTAGCAAATCCGATCAGAGTAATTTAGTTAAGTAAACTTTCTTTCTGCTAGAAGGTAATCTATTATCTTCGTATCGACTGCGTATGTTCTCACACTCGAGCAAATGGATTTGCTGAGTAAATACACGCTATTGGGGAGGGGGATATAAACGTATTACAATTATTAGGCGTCATTTTGAACATTATCGTTGAACCGGCTAGCTCTGTGGTATGCGTAACCACGTTTTCGGAAGCAGCTTCTGGGCCACCTGGGGATTCCAAGCGGTTGGCTCAGGTTGCCCCTTCAACAATCATGCGTAGTCATCTTGACCACGAGGGGGCCAAGGGGAACTGGCCACGCGAGCGGCGCTCCGCCGCTGATAAAGGGCCGCCGCAGCGTATGCGCGGGGGCTGTTGGGATCGCGCCGCAGGCGATAGCGGTCATTAAATGTTTACGTGTTGTTGAACCGGTGTGCTGTGTCATTCCCCGAGACGGGTAGCAGCAAGGGAAACCCCACACTGGCGCCCAGACGTGATATGCTGCTCGTCTGGGAGGATGGCCGCAAACTGGGTTCATTCTTACGTTTCACATAGTCCATTTTGCGTTCCTGAGTTTGCCCAAATTTGAGGGGGCGTTTCTTCGCAAGCCTAAGTTCATTGACCCGCGGAAGTCTCCACTACAACACGATGCCGACTACAGAGGACGCCGACAGAAACGTGAGTGAGGACGACCTTTTGACGCTCGGTGCACTCGCGGATAACGCCGCCAGCGACATAAAGCCGGACGCTAAGCCTGCAGTCTCAGTCCCGGCAGGCGCATCATCAGAGGGTGGTCTAGCAGAACTAAGAGTGGCCATGACCATGCTTCTTCAGATACAACGAGAGCAGATGATGCGCTCAAGCCCCACCCCTGCTGGAAGTACGCCCCCCAGGGACTACCTAAGGCTTTCGCTTAGCGTCCCGGTTTTTTCGGGGTACGCAGATAGCAAGTCAGTCGCGATGTTCGTCTCGGAACTGCGGGACTACCAAGCTGCGTCGGGAATTGACGACGAAACCATCCTCACCCGCCTTTTGCCGGTTGCACTGACAGACAGTGCAGCACTGTGGAGGCAAAGACAAACTAAATTCACAAGTATGTCAGATTTCGAGGCGCGATTTAGGACGGAGTTCCTGCCTCCGGATTACAGCATGCGGATTAGGGACGAGCTGCGCGCGCGCACACAGCACCCGGAAGAGTCACTCATTGAGTTTGTAAGGGCTCTCCAGGGCCTGTACGATATCGCCGACGCCGCGGCACCAGACGCGGAGAAAGTACAACGCGCCATCCGCCAAAGCCACCCGCGTTTCCACCCCCATCTCAGGGGACGCACCTTTAATAATTTAGACGAGATGGCACGGGAAGCGATCACCATCCAGGCCGACATCCTCGCGGAACTAAGATAGCCGCCTTTGGCTGAGGAACTGCCACAGGAGGGAGCGCTGGAGCTACTTCCATCTTGCAAACCGAGAGCAAGACGAGGGCCGCCAAAACAACACGGGCGAGAAGCATCATCCTACTTCTGACACCATGTCGTGTGTCTCGCGGCACAATGAAGGAAGTGACAGCCAACCAAGTAGTTCCCAGCAGAAGAACCCCGAGCCTTTATTCCGCGCGCGTATATATCGCCAACCGCCGTACCACTGATAAGCGGAGAGCGAGGCGAGTCACGTACGCAGGTCAGATAGAGAATGACTGTCAGTGATGATACAGCAATATGACGATGATGCGGTCAGGATGACACCACACTCATATCGCAGGTTTGGGCCTAAATCACCCAAAAAAAGCCGGAGTTCGGCTTACTGCCCGGGAGTTCGGCAGATATTTGGCATTTTTGGGCCCAAAGTGCCAAACAAATGCCAAAGTTAGGCTTCACTTTTGATAGTTCGGCTGTCATCTGGCACCTTCCGGCCAAAATCGCCACAGATGTGCCAGAATTAGGCTTACCACCTTGTAGTTCGGTTGATATCTGGCATCTTTGGGCAAAAGTCGCCAAACAAGTGCCAATGTTAGGCTTCGCTTCCCGATAGTTCGGCTCTCATCTGGCAGCTACGGGCCAAAGTTAGGCTTCGCTTCCCGATTCTTCGGCTGTCATCTGGCAGCTACGGGCCAAAGTCGCCAAACAAGTTCCAAAGTTAGGATTTGCTTCCCGATAGTTCGGCTGTTATCTGGCAGCTATAAACCAAAGTCACCAAACAAGTGCCAAAGTTACTTCGGTTCCCGATAGTTCGGCTGTCATCTGGCAGCTACGGGCCAAAGTTGCCAAACAAGTGCCAGAACTAGGCTCTAAGACTAGTTCTTAATTAAATAGAAATCAAGTTTTATTCGGCTGGCCATTTTATCTTATTTTGGGTGTCTTTGATTTCTCCAGTCCAAGGGTTGGCTGAATGTTTTGCCGCGGCTGGACCAGGTTTTGCAAACGCAAATTGTGCCGGATGTTGTGCTCGCGCGCAGGTACACATCGCGACACTGTTAGCGCGAACACGACATCGGCGCATTTTCGCATTTTACTGTTAAATAGTATTAGCGAGCACGAAATTTTATCGCCTACATTATAGAACTAAATGAGCTCTTTCCGTAGCAATAATACCTTGGATCACATCCCTCGATTTCGAAGAGAAAAACTGGAAAAACCGGCGATCGCTTGTTCGCGCTAACAGTGTCGCGCTCTGTACACACGCCAATATCGGGACGCGCCGTGAGACTGGTTCGACATTATGGCGCATTCGCACCGGCGATGCGATCTAGTCGCGCGATAACTTTCATCGTAAAAGCGACCACCGCGGGCAAAAAGCGACGCGATTTTAGCAGTCGCTTGCTGACCCAACCTTTTGCGATGCGATCTAGTCGCGGAGAGGCTGAGGCAATCAACGGCGTTCGGAGCGAGAGTTTTCGAGAAGCGATTCGCCAACGAAGGCGTTGGACTCGCTCATCGCGCACGCCAGAGTCCACATCTAAATTTTTTTCTGCGATGCGATTTTGTCGCATTGCGCAACTGCTTGCATTCTTGGTGTGAATGCGCCTTTACAGAAAGTGCTGCCATCGAGCTAGCGCTGCGCGAGACTGATGTGCGCACGTCTCCTCAACAGATATCATTATTAGGCGGCGCATAGCAAAAGTGAGCGTTGCTCTGTGCGCGTCTTGCATTGTGATTGAGCACTGTCAAATGCTTGCGATAACAAAAGCGGAAACGACCGGGGCTCGAACTTGTACTATTTTAGCGTGTTGGTACTTTTTAAATATTTAGAAAGTAGAGGCACATAAGGGACGATACCAACAGGACAATCTTTCAACTACAACAACATTTATTTTCGGCTTTTAGCTCAAAGCCCGCCCGCTCGATGGGAGCGCGGAAAAGGGAAATCTTGGGGGAAGGAGAGGAAGCGGACGACCCCAAGGTCACGTGACCCCCCCCCCCTGACATGTCCCAACATGTCGAGAGAGGGGTCACGTGACCCCCGCGACATCTCCCAATATGCACCGCGCAGTTACGCCGACGGCGACGGCGACGTCGACGCCGCCCGCCGGAAACGGGCGCCTAAGAGCTGCGCTCTAAATTTTTAAAACAGTCCGTGTATGTGATTGGATATGCAACAAATGATATGCAACGTACACATACTTGCACGACGTTCGGCGAATACGGAGCAGTTGCATCGTAGAGTATTCGCAGAATATTGCGCGAAATGCAGGCCGGGGAAAACTGCTGCAGGGCAATACCAGCCGGATATCAAACGATGATGCAAAACTGGGAATTTGAGCGATATTGGAACCGCCTTTCGGGCGGTACTGGCACGATACTGCAAAGTATTGCCGTGCTCCTTGGGAACGGAGGTTATGACATCTGACCATCGTGTTTCCAACGCTTATTTAATTGAATTCTCTTCTGGGGCGCGTGAAAAAGCACTTATGTGACACACCAGAGGTATTCCAAACTTGGGAGGCCTCTCGGCTTTCTTACTTATTTGGCACTTCAGTGGGTAGCCAGAGAAGAGCCAAGCTTCGGCATGCCCTGAATCGTCAAATTAAGATTTACTGCGGCAATTATGGCTCAAGTTTGGCACTTACTTTGGCAGAACTGTGGCGCACAAGAGAAAAGTCAAACTTGGCATGTCCGAAATACCCAAATTTGAAATTAGGCGTTGCTTTGGCTGTTATGGCTCAAGTCTGGCACTTACTTTGGCACAACTGTTGCGGAACAGAGAAAAACCAAACTCGGCGTTGCCAAAATACCCAAATTAGTCGCTGCTTTGTAGTTATGGCTCAAGTATGGCACTTACTTTGGCACAACTGTGGCGGACCAAAGAAAAGCCAAACGTAGTGTAGCCGAAATACTCAAATTAGGCGTTGCTCTGGCAGTTATGGTTCAAGTCTGGCACTTAATTTGGCAGAACTGTGGCGGACCAGAGAAAGGCCAAACTTGGCATGTCCGAAATACCCAAATTCGGCGTAACTTTGGCGGTTATGGCTCAAGTATGGCACCAACTTTGGCGCTCCTCTGGCGTACCAGAGAAGAGCCAAACTTTTGGCATGCCATAGGATTGCCCAACTAAGGCTATAGTTAGGCACCGTACTTTGGCACTGATGAGTGCCATGGAGGAAAACCTAACTGCGCCAAGGTTGGGCTCTTATATTTGCCAGACCCTTGCCCAAGTGGGGCATTCCTCTGGCGTGCTACCTGGGTCAGTTTAAACACTTTCGCCGATGTAAGAAACAGTTGTCAACCATCGTTAAGCAGCTTTGCTACATTCAATATAATCTTGTCCTTATGTCGCAAGAGCTCTTTTTGCTACCAATAATCCCAATGAATTTGCACTGTAACTCAGAGACTCCCATATTGATTAAATCTAATATCTTGGTAATACGTTGTGAATTTAGGCGATTCTTGACCCTTGGAGGAGACGACAAAAATTGGTTACTGTTCCTATCAAAATAGCATTTGTGCTCGTGAGGCCAAATATGGTGCATACTGTGTATCAATACATGGAAAAAAACTACTCACGTCAGCAAATAACAATATTTTAAAAGAGTTGCATCTCTACATACGGCGGAGCTGTAACAATATAAGTTACTTCATGCAGATTACTAATATGTTTCCAGCGAATAATATTTTCATGAACCACACGCAAAAAGTAAGTTTTTTGCTGACATCATCGGAAACGTGTTTTGTATTTCAATACGGGTTTAAACTATGTGCCAAATAAATTTATGGTTACAATTTCGTTTCTTCAATTTATTGCTGGCGATAAGCCGAGAAATAGAAGCAGACACGCACTCGTCGATCCTTAGAGGCGACAGCGGCTGCATCCAACATTTTTTTATCAGTTGAGCCGTCGAAACCTCCAGTGCCACTCTTTCTGCCCTACGCGGAGCAATGAACCATGCGACATACGACGAGGACGTCTTCTTGGAGAGGAGTGCGAGTAAGAGACAAGCAAAGTGCAACATGGCTTGCGTAATCTAGGGGGTTGAGATTATTTCCTCTCGTATGATTTCTAAACGCCTTGGTATCGCATGTAAAAAAAGATGCCCTGTGTTCGTGCTTCTCCACACGCATTTGCATGTTGGTTTCGTAACGGTTGCGTTTTTGCACGATTGACACGCTTGAATTTTATTTATTTATTTATCGAATAAACTCTCACGGCCCAACGGCATTAGAGAAGGTGAGAGCTGATATAAAAATGAGTGTAAGGATGTAAACTATACAAAAAAGCAATAGTATTAGACATTCACGAAGAAAAATTATACGGGTCATGGGTTATGCAAAAAAGGCGAGTAGCGGAATTTAGAAACAAGTTAGCGTCAGAAATATTATCAATTTAACTGGAAGTTCGATCCAGTCTAGTTCTGTTCAAAGGACAAAATGGACGTAAATGCTGTTGTTAGTCGGCTTGGGCCTCCTACACACCGAATGAAGGTTAAAGGAAATTGTTTTCTTTTGAAAGCGTAAAATGGGTTTAGCAGAAATGCTTTTTTCTAAGTTACTATAAATGTGGAAGTCTTACGACACACATAAACAATTTGCAAATATAAAAAAAACAGATCAATATTACATTTGAAAGCGATCATCGGTCAAGCAACTATACATTTTTTTCCACGTGTGCAGTGCCTTAAGCGAATATATTTGGTGAGGCATGAGTAAGAGCATTAGTGACACGTACAAAACCTCGTTTGAAGTAGCCTTGTTGGCATACCCCCCCCCTTCCCCCTTCCTGAAAGCCAGAAAGCGAAGGGCTCAACAGTAAACCCTAATTGGGGGTACACATATCCTTTGTACTAGACAAAGGCTTTTTCCCAGTTCTTTGACTGACAAGGTGGAGAAAGAATGGGACAAAGTAATTTTATTTGATATTTCACGATGGGCGAATGAACTCGGCATGAAACATGCTTTAGCAGTTTTAGTGCGCTCATGCTAGAGTAATTAAAACCGCATCTATTTAGCTAAATTATTTTCAGGGTGGTTATGAGCGATATTAGGGCGCAAGCGAATTCGTATTTTCAGCAAATACACAGACCTTCATTAACCTTTTTACGAAACTGCCATTATGCGGTACATTTAAGATACTAAAATTTATATTTACATTTATCAGAAAAAAAGATGGAAGAGAATATGTACTTTTTTACTGCATGCACAGAAAGAAAAACGGCTCGAAACGTTTAACTGTCGCAGCTGCCCGACAGATGGCGCTTAGTTGAAAAACAAACAACGCCAGAGCGACTTTGAGAAGATCATTTGAGAGCAGGTCCAGTATATCCGAGCGTGTCGGAAACATCTGTTAGTAGCAGCCTCAAAAAAGACTGGTTGATTATTCTTCCTTCGTGTGCATAAGCGGAAAACAAACAAAAATGAGGCAAAACGTTTTTTATCACACACGAACCTTTATAAAAAACGATTCCAATAAATGCTCCCCTCATGAGTCGTTCGTTAAACTTTAAAATTCACACCGTTTATTGAATCATTTGCTGAATGTTTAATGTCTGAAGTGCGCTTTGAATCATCCTGTAAATTTGCGCATCCCACATCGGTGTTTCAGACCCTTATATTTCCTCTAATCAATATTCCAATGTATCTGTGGTCACGGCCAAGGTGAGCACGACAGGCGCTTGAGTGCGAGCGTAATAAATTCGACATCATATCGGCGTATCGTTTATCTCGAGCGCTCAGGCGTGGCTAAAAGAAGGTGAAGGCAAAACATGCATGCAGGAGGTCGGGCGTTCGAAAGACACGTCCTGCATTTCACATTATCTCGGGCTCTCTAACGTGTAAACTCGAACCCTCCGCTGCCTACACCGATTATGATGAGCAATTGTGGACAATGAAAGCTCACCCCCACTTCAATGTCCTTATTCTTTCTTGATAGGCGCCACTCACTGGTTTTATGCCTCAGCCCGTCAATGCTTATCATAAGATTCAGGAACTGAAATAACACAGGCGTGTGCCGCTTTGTCCACTGAAAAGAAATACACACATTAAAATATACTTTTCTCCTACTAAACAATATACACCCAAACGGCCTATATTTTGTGTAACTGTAAGAATGGTGCATTTAAAGAAAAAATCGAAAACAAAACTGTTTTACGGACACTCAGAATTTTGAGTAGTCTAGAAATGTCGAAATTAATACGAATATTTTATGCGTAAAATACACATCCTTGCGTGTAATGATAACTTATGCATTTCATTTAGCGAATTCGACAATTATAAAACTTGTGGAAGAAAACAACATCATTAATATGCCATTTGAGAAAAATACATTGTACAGAACTATGGCAAACCTTCCAATCGGCCTCTGCGTTCTCAATTAATTGAGATGCGTATACGTTGCATGCATACACTTTTCATGTTTTGCGTTTACGTTTGTTTTAGGTAACATGTTTTTTTTTCATTTTTGATTAGGCCGCACATATAATCAACGTCATCAGTAGTTGCCCTGCGAATATTTCATAAAACAACAAAGATTCTCTAATTAACAGCCATTATTACATACAATACTTTTATTCTTGTAGTGTAAAAGGACCTCCCGCAACATTACTAAAAGTTTCAGTAATAAAAAATTTAAAAATATGTTAATTTTGCCCTCTAACAAAAATGCTTGTAAACAAATTTCGTTAACAAAAATCATATATCATATCAAGGAATATCTTAATCGCCGAATATGAGTAAAAGTGTTTCAAATATGTTATTTTCTGCTAGAGCACGGTCAAATCACCCCAATTGGAAAAACGTACAAGTAAACTATCTCCTGCTTGTGCAGTTCTGGTATGAACACCACATTAATTTCGTGTAATTACTAATGCAGCTGGTTTGGTTTGGTATTTTACATAACTGGAGTAACCGGCACCGCTTTGGCTGCGCGTCTGACTATACTCAAAGCAAGCTTGCTTGCCGATGTGATTCGATGTGGCTGCTATGATTTTGCGTCCGATGACGTAGGCGACCGTCATCTTTCCAACCAACGCTTACGTCACAGGACCACTGGTGTCACCAAATCGCACATGCAGAAAGGCGACCGCAAGCTTCCAACGAAACGTCCATCATTTTCCAACGGTATCGTTACATATACCACAGATGTCGAAACGGAACATAGACCGACGTTGAGCCTACACAGATTCCACGGTCAACTCTTCACGGCGACGTCTTGGGGCGACTGTCTCGAATAATGTGCACCATAAGTATTCGACAGCCGCACCAGCCGTACCGCATACGAAAGCCAACGTGCATGGCAACAAACCGATCGTGACGCCAAGCCGAGGATACCGCGTCACCGGTCGACAGCGGCCAACGGCCCGTTGCTCGTACCGTGACTCGTACACGGCCGACTCGGCGTCTTTCGTGGCTCCTCTCGTCGCAACCAGCTGGAACCCGCGATTCGGCAACCGAAACCGGCGTCGGCTAAAAGCGAAACGTAAAGCGGCCACCCAGCGACTTCCGCTTCCGCTGCTCGGCTTCCCCGCTTCCCCAGCTTCCCGTCGTCGCGGAGAAGATGGCGGATACATAGCCAAAGTAGTCGCGTTGGGGACGTCGGCTCGTTCGTTGTACGGGACAGATGTTTGGCGGTCCGTTTCTACTGCGACTCTGGTTCTCAACTCGACGGCGCCTCTCATAGTCCACCCAGGTATGGTCAGCATGGGTGAGCGCAGCGCGGCCAGCTCGCCTCGTCCGATCGCCGACTTCGAAGTTCGGCTGGCAGGCCTAGGATCCGAAGGCGTCTGTCTTTCCGTGAAGCGGTAAGCGAATCTCGTCCCCTTTGCGTTCCACTTTTAAATTAAGTTAGGTGCGCTTAAGTGTAAGCATGCGTGCCAAGTGTTCGTGACAATTTTGAGCTTGAGTAATTGTGCTTCATCATGGTTTCTCATTTACCGAAAATGTAAATCGAGCGGATGAACGAGGAGCCCTGCTTGAAAACGATGTACGTACGATGTTGACTTCAACCTGGGCGGCTTAAAAAAGACAAGACTGGTTACGGTTGGATGCGAGTCCAGCGAGGCTGGTTCCCATGCTATGGTAAGCACTTATACTGTTTCATACTTAGCGTGCAACGCTGTCAAAGCTACTCGCGCGAGCATGGGGTTTGATCTCGTTGATCATTTCACGCGTTCTCGC
>JAZHYW010025327.1:0-25561 GCA_037355805.1 Ixodes ricinus | reverse complement strand
GCGTGCTAACGTGCCAGATCCTTGCGTTAGATTGCAGGCGTTGGCTGTACGAGCTCTCGTGCAACGGGAGAAAGGCCGGCGCTACTCCATGGCGTCACTTGCACGCTCCACGTTGTCGGATGGCGTACTAAAAAATACCACAATTAAAAACTCCCCATCACAAAGCCTCCACTGGCGCAGTGGTTCAAAGTCGTGTTTAGAACCTCGTCGTCTATAGACTTCTTTCCGGGCACCTCAAGAGTTCTGTTATTACTTTCAACTTCTGCACCTACTACACACAGGCGCATCCGCATTCGGTATTTGTTACAGAGCAGAGGTTTACCCGGGGGGAAGGTTGCAAAGGGGAGGGGGCTGCCGGAAAAAGGCCGTTGCATTTAATATTCTATTAAGAAAAAAAGATCTGAAGAGACTTACATCGAGAGTTGAAGACCGTCTATAAACCCACAAACACCTCCTTCCGAGATCTATGAAAGATGGGGTTTCGAAATCCAGGAGTAAGTTTGGTTCCTCATAGCCATGTTCTTTTAGAAAGAGGTCCTGCATATTTAAGGTAATAAAGAATATATTGCAGAATAAAGCACAAGTTTATATACAGCAATTCATTAGTTGCAACGTTCGTGCCCTTCCAAGTCTTCCTTCGGCAGGATTTTTCGCGTAAACTTTGGATCAAACAAACTGAACATACTGATTAAGAACCGTACAAAACGTCAGATCACGTGGTTTATTCTAGCGCTTCGGTTAGCACACATGGTTCACAGGCTTTTCCTTAGCTCAGTTAACTGCAATGAAACAAAGTAGGGCAAGATCATTCCTTCCGAACATTGAGAAAGTCAGTTAGAAACAAGGAAGCTAAACACAAGTACAAAACAGATGATGTTCATTCAAATAATATACAAAACAACTGCACAAAGTTGTTCCAGCATTGTATACCCATGAGAAGGTCACGTACTTCCCTTGCCTTTTGCTACTCCCCAGACGATGCACCATTGATTCGGAAGCCACACGGTCCACGATTCAGAGCAATTCCCTCGGAGAGGGATGAGGACGAGAAGCGTAATGATTCCCATCCTTGTCTTTGTTTTCAGCGGCACTGCTTCTCCCAGTGTTCATCAACTACGAGCAGGGGATCGGGTGGGGTTCATATTTTCGCTTTAGTTTCGTTTTGTGCTGTGTTTGGTTTACGAGCGAATCGGGGTTGTGAGAGCTTCGGATTGGATGGTGCAAGTGCATATATATTGCACATCCCTGAAGAAGTGACCGCGCGTAAGCTTACGTGGTTCGGGTTTTGTCGGGTTTTTATGTTGGCGATGCAAGCCATGATGACGTGACTGTTTGGTATAAGCCGGGATGGGGCCTCAATGAGCCCCCATTACAGCGGTTGTATTGAGCCAAAATGTGTATTTTGCTTGGTCAATTTAGGCCAGCAGAAAAGCGCAAAACGAAGGTATAACCTAACCTGATAGTTTTCGCCAAATTCTGGGTTTTCTGGCCCTAAATAACCAAGGAACTAACAGGGTTAGGCTTCACTGCTTAGTCCTTTAGTTGCCACTTGGATATGCTCGGGCTTAGTTTCGGAGAAAACGCCAAACTCAGATTTCACCTCGCGTAGTTCCATTTCACCGGCCAATTTTGGACCTGGACTGCCAAACAAGTGTCAGAATTACGCTTCAATGCTTGTTTGTTGGTTGATACTGTAAAACCCTTTAAGTTCGCGAGCCCTTAATTTTCGCAAATTTCAGGGGAATTGGAAAAATTCGCAAAATTTACAAGGCACGCGAAATTTTGGGTCTGAAAATTTTTAATCACAGGCGTCAGGAATTAGCGAAATTTGGTGGCCGCGATCATGGCCTTGGTGTCCAATTCGCGAAGAAATAGAGGCCTCGAAAATGAAGGGTTTTACAAATAAATTGTCGATTTTTCCCCATCTCCTCTTCTCGTTCCTCTTGTTCCCTTCTTCTCCAGGGATTATTTTCGTCGGGTTCTACAGTATTTGGCGTTTTGGGCCTCGGGTCCGGCACTGTGAAAATTATGTGGCGAACCAAAAGAAAATCACGTAAAACACCAAAAGAAAATTACTTTTTTAGTAACTAATGCATTCAAGCGAAACCTTGTTGGGTCCATGTTATGGCCCTGTATGACAAACTTAAACAAGTTAGGTTTTCTCAGTGTGCTGCCTAGATTGTAAGGCGTCGACTGTCGGATGTTTGTTCAGGATTGTTTAAGCGTAATCGGGTTAGTTGTGGAAGTACCGGAGCAACATGCGTACTTCAGTATGTCATACTCTCTAGCGTACATCAGTTTGAGACGTGTGTGACTTTAAAGAAACTTTAGAACAGACGTTCTTGAATAAAATTAATTCTCAACTTTTCAACAGATATTAGCGCATTCTGTTAAAAATACCCATTTTGATCAAATGGACGCGCCTTCCTGTAATGTTTTTGGGTTTGTCTATAACTTATAATTGCCTTGAATGTTTTGACGAGCATATGAACAGGGTGTGACAAAAAACTGACAGGGTTTTTTTTTACCGCAAAAAATAAACTAGGCATCGCCAAACGCTCATTCTCCGAACAAAGTTAGGCTAGATGTAACAACCAGATGCCGAAGTTTCAGCCTGATCTTGCATACCTTATTCAAAAGTTATTGTGTTTTTCTGAAAAAAATTAAATGTTAAGATGGCGGCCAACGAAGTTTTCGAATACATGGGGCTCTATAGCACAAGAAACCGAAAATGGGCTGAAATTGGCTCCATTTTCCCATTGAAATTTTCAGAAAATCACTTATAACTTTTTTGAATAGGGTGTACTTTCGGACTGAAATTTTGGCATCTGCTTGTGACCTGTAGCGGTACTTTGGGCGGAGAATGAGCATTAGGCGATGCGTAGTTTATTTTTGCGGTAAAACAAAACCTGAACTTCTTCTTGACAGCCTGTACATATCAAGTATATTGCTAAAACTAAAGCGCTGTCAATTTTATGCCTGTATATAGGGTTGTGCAAAATATTAACTGCAATTTCTGATATTTTATCAGGGCGGTGTACAACATTGCAGACATGAACAAGAAATACAAAGGCTAAATCGATCTACAAACACCTGCAACAGATGTTTGCGAAGCCTTCCTGGTTCTTCATATTCGCCGAAGTCTCCTTGACAGAACTTTTTAGTGAAATGCTGTTATCGTCTAAGCGCTCACTCCACCCACGGAAATGTGAATATATAAATAAGAAATATAAGAAATGTAATAAAATGGTAAAGCTGTGATATCAGAGAGGTGAGTAACCTTACGTACCTATTTATTTAAACAATTTGCAAATATACATTTCTCTTTCGTTGAGAATCATCTGGCGTCAATGCGATCCTAGTGCTAGTGTGTTTCGTGACCTTGTGTTCCTTTTAGTCCGGTCATTACAAATATTCTTTCAGCCCCCCCCCCCTCCAACTAGAGAGGAGGCGAAAGTGACGAGTGTTGTTGCGTTTTGGGTGGTCGGTATTGCAAATGGCTTCTCGTGCTCTGGGAGTTGTCCGGATGGAATATAACGTGACGGTGACTTTGAAGCGGTGTTACATCAGATGAACGAATATCAGGGTCGAGGTGGACAGGCTTAAGCAAATCTAAAGATACGATTTTTTTGTTCTCATTGATTAGGGAGCTTCATATTTTGTTGCTCCTCATAGGATTTTAAATGTGTCCTTGTATGGATGTGTCAGCGCCTTCATAACGCCATCATGTTTGAAAAATACGTGTGTGTATCGCTCAATGTCGGCAGAGATGGAGGTGCAGCGGTGGAGGGTATACTTGTTGCAGGTAGGTTGGAGTTTCTTTGACAGAATGCAGAGTCGCTGAATCTAGCCTTCGGCACACTTTAGGTCGTTGTTAGCTGTTAGATGAACAAGTTAACCTAGTAGGCGACGGGCGTGCCATACATCAACTTGGCAGCACTGCAAATTAATGTCCGACTAAAGCGATGTTCGGATGCCCAGCATAAAGACGTGTAGGCCTTCCGTCCCGGCTAAGTTGCTTCGCTGTGTCTTGATCGATCCTTTCAACTGGCGATGAAACCTTCACCATACCATTGCATATTTGCTGGTAGTATGTCGTGCAAACGTGCTGAACGAAGAGAACACGGAAAAGGTTACGAAACAGCAACGGCTCAAAGTGTCGTCCTTGGTCGTTGGCGATGGCCTCAGACATGCCTAATCTCTCACCCACATTTCGATAGGTGTGCGGGCCGTTGATGTGATAGTGATGTCCTTTATCGGTGCAACCTCGGACCACCTAGTGAAATAGTACACTTCAGTCAAGATGTAGCGCTATTCATGTGTTGGATGAAGCGGTCCTACGACATCAATATGAATGTGGAGCGAGTCTGACATCTGTTGCGCTGAACGTCCCCGATGGTGTAACGGTGTGGCGGTGAATCTTTGATAGCTGACACTGCACACCTGTCTTTGCCCATGCCCATACATTGGCAGATAATATTCGGCCAAGTGATTCTGGACAAAATTAACCTTTGTGTTGCTCTTATTCCTGGATAAGATAGGCAGTGGAAGGAGATCAAGTTTGCTCCACGCACCTCTGTTTGAACGAATAGGTGGGGTTGAAGTGTCGACATATCGTAGGTAACCAGTGTCGTCAAAGCCCGCCACGCAGCTCATCCTCGAAGGTTAAATTCGTTCAGGGTGTCCTATGTTGAAGTTCGGTATCCGCGTGATGGGTTTCTGCAAGTTCTCGCGCAGTGATTCACGGGACGTTTGGAGGAGCACTCGTTTACTTCATTCATCGAGGGCGAAGCTGCCACTTCGCTGCTCGTGTCTTAATTTGATGAAGCGAATGTCGGTGGTGGAACTCCGAGTTGCAGGCCATGTGTCGTACCTCTAGAGGGGTTCGGCCGCAGCGGTCAAGGTTAGTGCAAAAGCGGGGCGCTTATGGTCGGTCAAAACAAATAGTTTCGACCTTCACACAAAGTCAGAAAGGTGTTTTATGGCAAGGCGTGAATTACCAGCACATCTAGACCAAAGGGTGCTGCGTCGAGCTTGTGCAAGCAGAAACAACCTTCTTGAGAGAAAAAGGTTGTCAGCCTCCGTGCTCACTCTGCTGCAGAACCAGCTTTCGTCGCTTCATCCGAGACATCGACCACATGGAGATAGGTGCTTCGTTGTTTTTGTATCTGAGAAGCGTGACGTTGGCGATTGCGTCTTTACTGTCGTTCCCAGGACTTGATTGACGGCTACCGTCCTTCGTGTGTTCAGCGAAAATAGCAGGTCGGATAAGGTATGAGTTTACCGCACTCCAGAAATTTTGCTTTTTGCACTCAATTGCCCAATTTTTAGAATATCAATTTTAACATACTTTGAGGTAACGTTTTTGATATTATTAGAGTACTTGAAGTCTGCTCCTAGAATATGGAGGCTGTTACTTTAATGGCGTTTTTAGGACACTTCCAGGCACCATGCCGTATGCTTCCAAGCAGCCTATTAGAATGCTTTCTACCCGCCTTTTAGTATGCTATTTAACCCCTTGCCTACCGCAAATATTTTGAAAAAAAAAACGATCTAACAGTATTGATTTTTTTGATGTGCCCCATGACTCTACACATGCAATACAAAGGCCAAAAACAAATGCCAAAAAAAAATTATTATATGAGAGATTTCGGAAAACACTGCAAAAAAGTAAAGGGACTAGAGCTTGGCTTCACTGCACTACCGCGGACAGTTCACATCACCTGCGCATGGACGTTCAGGCCGGGCGTGGCAGTACTGCAGACAGTTCATCAATCACCCTTGCACGCAAAGTGAACGGAAAACGTGGAGGGGCTGGGAGGGGGATTATTTACGTTGATTCTAGTCCATTGCCGACACGCTGACACGATGTTCTCATCGAAATCGGAGTCACACAGAGCTAAAAAAATCCCTTAACTTAGATGCATCGTCTCTTGCGGTCCGATGAAAGATTAATTTCTACGTCTTCCGAATCTGAAGAGGCACCACAATATCACTTCGTTTTTGCCCCAATTTTTGAAACAAGATCGTCACTATAGGAACGCAGCGACCAGAAGTTAACGCCGGCATTTTTAAATACCCTGTTGCCTGCGTTGGAACAATTTTCCGCCAAATTCAGAAGTCTATTATGTTTTTATCTTCCGCTGCAAGCGCCATCTATCCACGGCAAAGCTAACTCAGGAAACACTTGGACTAGCCCAGTTCGTCCATGTGCAGCGTATTGGAGCCCGAAACAACGTGGACGAGGCCAGCTCGTCTTCGGGGGGTGCGGTCATGGCGGTCCTAGAATTTCCCGCGACCGCCCCCCCCCCCCCCCAAATCGACCGCCTTAGAATTTTTTTTTATTTTACAGCCAATATTTTTTTTTATTTTACAGCCTATATTGCGAGCAAAGGTTTACATGTTGCGCATTTCCGACTTGCAACAGTGGGACTAAAAAAAAAAACTTATTCCAAAAAAGTGGTGTCTCTTTTTTGTTATTTAAGCAACAATTTCGCCCCCCAACAGTGTGGACGAACCCAGGTCGTCCATGGTAGGGAAAAGGTATGCAGCATTTTAGATTCCTTAAAGTAAGCCTCCCAGATATATTCTTGTGTGCCAGTAGGGCTCTTAAAGCATTTTCCTAATTTATTCATTAAACACTTTCATATCAGGGTTTTCTTTAAATAAGGATTTTGGGTATTCCAGTTCCCCTGTTGTAACCACCAGGAGTGAAACAAAGAACAGCAGGCTCTTTAAATCGACCGCAAAATTCGGTTTCTTAACCTATCGCTCTACGATTTTGTGCAGCGTTGCCCCCAGATGGTGCATTTTTTTTGTAAAATTTGCAAAGAGCGAACTTACCTGAGGAAAAAAGTAAAGAAAGAAAAAGGCTTAGCTCCTATGGAAACGCAGCGACGCCACCGGTCTTCAAACAACACGGCGCCGTTTCGCACGGGAGACAAGAGATGGCGCAACGAACGCCGCCAACGAACGAGCATACGGCGCCGAGAGCCGGCACTTTAGCAGACGATCTTTTCGACTCAAAAGCGGCTCGCGTTCCGCAGGCGGCGACATTTGCAGAAACAAAAACAGGCGCGGTAACAACAAGGAACTGCAGTTCCTTGTCTGCTAAACACGGCGGCTCTCGGCGTCGTCTGCTCGTTCGTTGGCGGCAGTTGGCGTCGCGACCGCTTGCGCCATCTCTTGTCTCCCGTGCGAAACGGCGCCGTGTTGTTTGCAGACCGGTGGCGTCACTGCGTTTCCATAGGAGCTAAGCCTTTTTCTTTCTTTACCTTTTCCTCAGGTAAGTTCGCTCTTTGCAAATTTTACAAAAAATGCACCATCTGGGGGCAACGCTGCACAAAGTCGTAGCGCGATAGGTTAAGGAACCGAATTTTCCGGTCGATTTAAAACCTGCCGTCTCTGTTTCATCAGTATATTCTCCATATTATGTCACAGAGACTGACCTACAATAAGGGCACAATTTTGGATAGATTAACTGCAGTATGAACGTTTTATTAAAACAATCAAACAAAATTAGTACAGATGTATATTCTCAAATGAGGCCAGTTCAGCCAGTTGCCAAAACAAATATTGAAGTCACAGGTGAATTGTTTTAGACGCTCACCAGATGCCCAGAGGACGCGAGTTGTGTTCCTTTGATGTGAGTCAGTTATATATTCACCCTCTACACCACCTTGAGGATTAAGCTTCCATCTAAAGTCGCACTGCCTTTTAAACGTACAAAGTTAAGACGGTTTTGAATACATGAATCTTGCACTTGAATAAAACAAGAAAAAACAACACTTACAATAGTGGAAAAATGCCATACGAAGCTTAAAAATACCACATAAAACGGTTTTAAAGGCCAGACTAGTTTGAAAACAGCGTTAAGGCAGCAGTCTCACGGCCACCATCTTTATTGTTGATGATTAATGTTTTATTTTTTGTGATGCTTAGAAAATAGCTACACAGCTGTCGTTTTGAAGGCATTTTTTAATATTCGTGGATAAATTACAACCGAACTTTATTGACCTAACTAATTTAAGTAATCAGAAAGTTGAGGAAATTACTTCCATGATTTTTACTTCAATAATAATGATTCGATAACGATTTTTTATATTCATGTTGTATTGGCTGTGGCCTCTCGGTATATGAAGCCCCCTTTTTATGTAATCTCAATGTTAAAGTACGCTTAAAAATATGTTTTCTTAAACTGCATTGTTTCAATTTTTAAGCCTATTTTTATCGGAATTGCAAACACTGGCATTTAGAGCAAAGGCATGTAGCAGTGACAATGCGAGTGCGTGCTGGTTTTCAGGAAAACATTTTACTTTGTCTCTAAGACTTTCTCTTCAACCGACAAATATAAGCAGGAAAAATGCACGTTTTTAAAACGATAATATTCTATATCTGAAATTTCACAAGGAAGTGACCTTGGTCCTACGTTTTTCAATCTGCTCATCAACGAACTCGTTCTATACATAAGCTCAACTGCTTTGCTCAACGCAGACGACCTCACGCTTGTTAGACTTTGAAGTTGATCAAAGAGTACGACGACATCCACCAAGACCTTGACAGAATACACATTTTGACCACCTTAAACAAACTACACCCTAATGCCTCTAAATCCAAATGGTGTACTTCACAACTCGAAGAAAAATATACCATACCCACTTCCACTCTTCACGGACAACAACAAATTTATCAACCGCGGTGACAGCATCAAGATAGTCAGGTAAGCGCGAAACACATGCGCGTCAAAACTGTCCGGTCCGGCGTGCGAACTGTCGGGAAGATGGCTGCTCCGAATCGCCGCACCGGACGGTTCGCGACACATGGCTTCCGACGCGTCGTTGCGTCGCTCCGTTCAGCTCCGCCCAGTTTTGGGTATCCCTCTACCGAATGGATGGATGAATGCTAATGGCTACATATATAATGGGCGGTAGCTCGCGCCACCTAGCCTAGAAAACTAAAATACTACCCTCGCCCTTCTTGGTTTTCTGACTTTAAAACAAACATAATATTTTTATTACATTCTATTAAAGTGTGCGTGTGTAGAGATTTTCCGTGAGGTTACTTTTCTGCTCAACATCACTTAATCGCGATGGACCGCAGCGGACCTTAGGAGCCATCCCAGCGAAGCGAGCACTGCGTACAAATCACGTGACTACGCACACCGCGCATTGCTGCGTCTCTCCCGAAGTTGACGTGACACTCACACGGCATAGGAATGGCTCGTAGCGTACGCTGCTCTCCATCGTAAGGTGAAACGGAGTACATTCGGGTTTCGACGGCCTCGATCGGTCCCCGAAGGCCGGCTTGCTATGGCGCGCGAGATCAGCAGCTTGTTTTGCGCGCGCGAGAAAACTCGATGGCGTCCATCTCCTTCACCGCGCACCGCCACATGTGTGCGTGTAGGCGACGAGGGGATATCCGCTTCCCCGAACTGCCCGAACCACGAAGCGCCTCCTCGCCCGATCGGTCCGAAAGCCACGTGACAACATGACCTTCGCGCCATCCGTGCTGATTGGCTGCGGCCCTCCGAAAATCGCACAGCCGTGCGGCGATATCTAGCAAGTTGGACGCACGCCGGCGCCGGACGGAGGCCCCATCCGACGCTCCGCTGCGACGAAAACCCTCGCCCTCGGACGTCGTTCCGGCGGTTCGCACGCCGAATCGGACAGTTTGGACGCGCATGTGTCTCGCGCTTTACCCTGGCAACCCAATTAACCTTTTAATCTCATGCGCATTATATTTCTTCGCGACCTCGCCGTTGGCTTCGGTTCATACGAAACATCGGCAGAAGTCTAGTGCCTATCACTAAGGCAAAGCTACACTGCACTCGTTCTGACCATCTTACAGTATTGCTTCCAAATCTGGTCACCTAGATCCACATTAACAGATGGACTTTTGGAGCAGATCTGAGAGCAAAGGTGCCTACGTGGTTTACGCCCGAGGCCTTCCTGTCCCCCGTCTCCGGTCAAGTCTTATCTCGATGAGGCAACTCCGTACTACGACAGGCTGGAATAAGCTCACCGCCAGAAGAAATATGACTACCTTGAGACTTTCAGAAACAATCATTGTCCAAGAAATACCTCAGGATTATTATTTAAGTATAGTCCCATGCACGAACAATCGCACCATCCAACCGAAGCCCCTGCTCGCGAGAACGGAGCGATACGCAGGCTCGTTGCTTGTGCGTGCTGTACAGCTATGGCGGTCGTTGCCAAAAAAGAATAACCGATATGCCCATCCGTGACCGACCCAATGTTTTCCAACTTCGCCCGGTCCGACAAGGGAAATGATTTAGACATGACGAGGTGAAACAAAGACATGTGCATAGGTATTGAAATAATGAAGGTAAATCAGGTGGTAATTATGAAACAAGTGAAACGAACAGGTTCAAACCAGACTAACGTACCCGTGGTGAAGTCCCCACTAAAGCTCGACTCACGCCTGACGTGGTGGGGCTGCTACAGGAGCGTTGCCGGCTGCGGTTTGGCTTCAGGAACTGGAGCGCAGGGTCTGTTGTAGCTTCAGGAACCGGAGCGTTGCCGGTTTAGGGAAACGTCGGGTCAGAGCACCAGCCCTTGCCCGTCATTTCCTCCCCTGATACTCTTATTTTTATTTCCCTGTCCCTTTTCTACTTCCTTTCTTCCGCTCCATACCCGTGACAATGCCCCCAACTTTGAGAAGTTCACCTGAGAACTTTTCCTACACCGTCAAACTTGAAGCTCATTAGTAAAGTCTTGGGCTGAGGATAATCCCTACCGGAACTTTCACAGCACTCACTTCTTGACATAGGCAATCCCGAGCCCTGCGGAGACCGGATTCATTCTCGTAGCACTCGCACGCGCAACACCAATCTACACAGTTGATCGCACGCGATGTAAAGGCACTCGTGTCTTTCATTCCACATTCGCGCACGAGGTACGACAAAAAACAAAACAAAAAGCAATCATGCATAAAATAACCATAAAATAAAAGTCGATTCACATTATATTGCGTCCCTCATCCCTATTATATTGCGTCCCTCATAAAAAAAAACATGTTTGCATTCGAAACCAACTAACTCGGCCACCGTATTAGCCCATGCGCCATCAAGCAAGAAAAAACTATAAAAAATAGGCACGACGGCCTTCTAAGTCCAAATTCCTTTTTTAAATCCGACTTAAGCAGTCTGCACCTACATTATCCTTCCCTTAATGTATTGGATGTGAAAACTATAGTCTTGCATCTTTATGCTTCCAATTTCGCATCACCCGACTGTTTCTGGGTTTAGCTTAATTTAAGAAATCCAGCGGCTGGTGGTCAGTTTGCACTCGGAAGTGCTTGCCACATGAATATAGTGCGAGAATTGTCAACTCCAGACCAGCGACAAACATTCTCTTTCAATCGTGGCATAGTTCTTTTCCGCTTGCCTTAGCCGTGAGCTTGCGCACACGATAAGGTACGCCATCTTTTTCGGGTAGAAGGACTGCTCCCAAACACACCATTGAGGCGTCCGTAAGTAGCAACAAGTTATTGTCTACGTTCGAGCGCCATGAGGATGGGGGGTTGACACAATTCCTCCTTCAGGCGTCTGAAGCCCTTTTTCGCTGATCATCCCACTGCACTCCTGTTGCGAGTTTCCTTCTGGGTTAACATTGTCAGAGGAGCCGCCACCTTCATGCGCAGTTAGGAATAAATTCCCTGCAGAATCCACTCAAACCCAGGAAGGACCAAACCTGTAGTTTCGTTGTCGGCCTTTGTGCCTCTTGGAGGATCTTCGTCAGGATCTCCTGTCTTAGGGTTACTTGACCTGATTTTGATCTCTGGCCTAGAGAGCTAAATTCGTGAAATCCAATTTCACACTTCGGCTTGACAGGGATCGCTGCATCGCGCAACCTTCCGAATATAGCCATTAGCGCATCAATGTCCTCCTTCCTCAAGTCCGTAGACACCAGAACGTCATCGATATAGTGGCGTACATTCGGTATGCCCTTCAGTAGGATCCGCAACAGCTTCGTGATGTCACTGAAGCTGTCTTTAAGCCGAACGGCATGAATCTAAAATGATAGAGCGTTGCCTGGCGCTGAAAATGCTGTTTCCTACTTTGATGATTTATGAGGATCTGCCAATATCTATTGGCAAGTCTAACTTCAACGAGGAACGTTTATATCCCATTTATACAAACGAGACATCTACCCTGGGAATGAGCTCCGCATAGGCTACCAACACATCAATTAGCCTCCTAAAGTCTGATCCGAAATCTTCTGGACCTATCTGACTTCTTAACTGATAATATAAAGTGCTTTGAGTGGGGGTGTTGATCTCTCGATCACTCCCAGACGCAGCATCTTTGTTATTTCCTTCTCCATTTCACGTGTACCTTTAAGGGCAGTGGGTACTGTTTAACATGCACTGGCGCCTGAGCGGTCAGCTTGAGATCGCACTTGATCAAGTCTGTCCTTTCCTGGGTAGATCCGAGAAGATTTCTTCGAATTCTACATTCAAAGTCGCAACTTCTTTCTTCTCCTCTGTACTCAGTGCCGTATTCATCAGTATGTCTTGCCTGTTTAGCTGTATTGTCAGGGACAGAGTCGCGACAACACCTATGGCATCTTCCCCGTCGTTTTTGACGTCATCATTAGTTGCTGTTGCCGCGCTGCACTTCGGTGGCACCAGGTCCATTTCGGCCCTCTCTTTATATTTTTCAGCATGTTAACATGGAAGGCTTTTTCTCATTCCTGCAATCTCCAACTCATAGTAAACTTCATTTATTCGCACCGTGACGATGATAGGGACCAATTCATTGCATGAGAATTTTGTTGTTGTCACTCGCAAGAAGGATTAGTGTTTTATCCCCTACCTTCATTTTTCGGTTGACTTCCTTGCGGTTATAATATGCCTTGTATTTTCCCTTGTATTCATTCAAGCATTGATGTGCCAGCTTGCAGGTCTCCTCCAGCTTATCTCTCTGCTCTATGACCTAGCTGTATGACTAGTTCTTTTTTCGTTCAACGCCTCGTTGGACCACACTTCTCTCAGTATAGTTAGCTGGCCCCCCTACCGTTCTCCCATATAACAACTCAAAGGGAGAGAACACACAAACTGGACTGGGGTACCTCCCGGTAAGCGAACAGCAGCGTCGCAAGGTACCGGTCCCATTCCTGGGCCTTCTGACATAATCTGCAAAACATCAACTTTAAAGTGCCATTAAATTTTCTACCAACCTATTGCTCATCGTGGTAGGGAGTAGTCAGAAGACGCCTCACTGACTGCAGCGACCCACCCGCTTTCTCAAGTTTGACGTAAACGCCCGCACGGTCACTAAAGACCTCTCAGTACGCCGTATCGCATAACTATGTCCACCAAAGCTTGCGCTACTACCGGAGTTACGATGGCTTTCAAGGTTACCGCATCGGGGTATCGAGTAGCCACATCCATCATGGTTAGGATGTATCGATTCCTCGAGTCTGATCTGGAAGGATCGGACCAATGATGTCAATCGCCAACCTCTGAAAGAGGGTTTCAATCGTCAACTTGGTGGCTAATGGGGCCTGCCTCACTCTTCTTTGGGGACCATCCATTGGCAAATGTCCCATGACCACACGTGCCGCTTAATGCCGCTTTGAACTCCCGGCCGAAAGAACTCTTCAGGCACCAGTGCTATTGTATTTGCTCACGTCCTGGTGGCCTGACATTATTCCGTCATGTGCCATCCCGGTGACAGTTCGCCGAAACTTCTTCGGGAGAACCAACTGGTCTGTTTTTCTTCCTGAGCCGCAGTCGTACAACTCCCATACAATAGCTCATTTCTGATGAAAACTCGTACTTCGTTCCCTGCCCCAGTGCTTTCGATCACTTTTCCGACGTCATGGAAGTATTTCTTCAGAGTTCCTTCATATTTTGCTCCCTGAATGAACTCCTCTAGTCGTTTAAAGAAGTACTACCTCCTGTAATCGGTCTCGGGAGGCGATGGCGTGGGCCGACATCTACGCCTCTTGGTCTGCACAGCCCCCGCGGTGTCCCGGAACTCTTTCTCGCCCCGTTCGAGTAAATATTCGTCAGCAGAGCGTTCTAAATACTCCACATGTGTCTCTTTCGCCAGGACGCCTTTCGTCCTTATTTTCTGTTCATCGAGTGGCTTTGTCGCAAACAAAAGAGATTCTCTCGTTATCTCATTCAAACTCCAGTTTGGATCGGGGTCGTTGACATCTGCCAACCGGCACATTTCCTAACACCAGATCGTGCAGAGAGTCGCTTACACACTTCGCTGCTAAGTTTTCCGTGTAGCATGGTGTCCTAGCCATAACCTTGGCCTCGGAAAGGTACCTTACTGTTTTGTCCGGTAGAAACACCGGGCTCCAATATCCTCGTGTACGCTCTCCTTGGTACCGGGTCTGGCGAACAACGACGGTGTTGCAGCCCGTGTCCCTGAGGAAAGTTACTCTGTGGCCACGTTATATCTCTCTCTCCAAATGGCATATTCTCCACTTGAATCTTTGGAGGATTTTCACTGCCGATTCGACGATCAGAAACTTCTCATCATTCTTGAAGGTAACAAAGTCATCCTCTCACTCGGGCGAATCTCCGTTTCTTGACTTCGTCCAGAGACATGGCGCCTGATGACTGCCGCCAGGCTTTGACCTGCAGCTATCTGCACGGCACCCAGTTTTCCCGCAATGCTATCAAGTAATTCCTTTGTGTCGCTGACGCCCATAAAAAGTTTTTCGCCTTCTGCCCAATTTTGTTGCATAAAAAGCGACGCAAAAATTCCGTACCCTCCCTGCTTGAGAAATGTCCGCTACCGCCACACTAGACTGCTTGCTCGTCTCGTCGATTCCGACTTACTCTTAGTAGGCTTGGCCTGAGCCTCCAGGAAGAGGCCCGTCTTTAAGGCGACTTCTTCCCAACTTTGGCATCCTCCCTCGCGGAGAAAGATAGTCAACTTGTGGAGCAAGGAGCAGAAACTGCTCAACCAATACGTTGTCACTGAGGGCTTGGAATGTGTGTTGAATATCGGCCATATGAACCATCCTGTCGAAATGCCCAGCGAGTCAGGCGGCGAACTGTCTCTCCCACTTCTCCCTCTTCGGGTTTTGCGTACCTAAACCGTTCCCTATACCCTTTAGTGTAGCGGAACCTCTGAAGCAGTGTCAGCTTCTACTTCGCGTAATCCAGTGCGTCTTCTGGCGACAACCAACCCAATACTGTTAAATCTTCAACTGTAAGGCACAAACTCAGAGTGATCACCCATTGCAAAATGATTTGTTGGCCTAGTTGGTTAAACATTACGAAAATTAAAAAGCGCGAAGGACAAGGACAAGAGAGAGACTACACAGGACAAGCGCTTACTCGCAACTGACGTTTTAATTCGGAAGATGAGGAAGATGAAGAACCCTAACGTTAAATGTTACAAATATTTATAAGAAAGGAGTGATAGGATCTGTAAAGACTGAGAATTAGAAAAGTGAAAAAAGAAGGAAATTAGTATAAACAAAAGGAAATGGTGGGCATGATTAAAGTGACAGTAAAAAATGACAGTAAATATATTAAGAAAAAGAAAGAGGAAGGTAAAGCAAATTAAGAATATCTAAGAGAAATGTTTCATGTACTCTAATTCTTTTGATGACAAAGTCACCGAAGGAGCACTGATGCAGGCGTCTCCTTTGGTCGCTATGACTTCAGCTTCAAGTATCTCTCGAGTTCGCTTATCTAGACACCTCCTCAGGATCCTTGTGTTGGACAGTAGCGGGGCGCATCCACAGTCCCTCACATGTAGAGCGAGATGCCCCGACGGAGAGGATTGTAGAGATAGCGCGTGTTCTCTCAGCCTTACGTTGATGCATCTTCCCGACTGTCCCACATATACCTTCCCACAGGTGAACGGGATCAGGTACACTACCCCGCTGCAACAGTTGACGTATTTGTTGCGGTGGCTAACGCTGCATTTGTCGGACTTTGTGCGCGGGGTGTTGACTTTGGGGCAGAGCTTTTTTAGCTTGTCGGGGGCTGAAAACACAACCGGCACTTCGTATTTAGAGGCAATTCTCTTGAAGTTGTGAGAGATGCGGTGGATATAAGGGACAACCGCCGGTCGACTTCTTTCTCTACTTCTCTTGCTGGTCCTGTTTGGTTTTATCATGCATTCAACAACGTCAGACAGGATGGAGGTGGGGTAGCCTGACGCCTTGAGCCTTGATACTTGCGCGTCAAAGCTCTCCCTTGCTGAATGAATGCAAGACTTTTTCAGAGCAGCGCTCAAACAACTAGATACAATGCCCCTTTTGACTAGTTTTGAGTGTGCAGATTCATATTTGAGTATTCGTTTTTGGATCTAGGTGAATACATCCAACAGACGTGGTCATTTTGAAAGGTGAGTCGCGTATCAAGAAATTGGAGGTTGTTGTTAGTCGGAGTTTCGTGGGTGAAGTTCAATCCTTGAGCATGACCTAGAAATATGTTTTTGATGGTGTTGATGTCGTTTGCGTCAGGTATTTTTGTCATGAGCACGAGATAGTCGTCTACGTATCTGAATATGCGTGCGACTGGATAGGAGGTCAAACCCTGGATTATGCCCCTGTCACACTTTGACAGAAAAATGTCACACAAAATGGGAGCTACGCATGACCCGATGCAGATTCCTTTTTTCTGTATGTAAGTTTCTCCTGAAAACGTGACAAACGTCGAGCACAAATAAAACTTCAAAAGCTCTAGGAAAGACGCAACCGGTATGCCACAGGTGTTCTGAAAACCTAGGGCTCCATTGGAGTCGATGCATTCGCTGACGGTGTCAAACAATTCTCTGTGTGGTATAGAATAAAACAAGTCCTCAACATCTAGGGAGAACCCATATCGTGTTTGGGTTGATTCGTCTTTCAGGTAATGAATCATTACTTCTGAGTTGGATATCAAGAATGGGTCATCAAGTTGGAGGACAGACAAATGACGCAGAAGGTACCGCGACATTTCACCCTGCCAAGATCCCTTCTCGGTCACAATTACGCGAAAAGGACATCCTTCCTTGTGGGTCTTGGCCGTGAAAAAAACCTCCAATTGGTTCCCTTTGGATGCGATGATTTGTTTTCGTAGTTGATTTAAATCCAGCCTGTGGCACAGTTGTAGGGCCTTGGCCCTGACAGGTTTCGATTTGAAGTCAGGCAGGCGGTTGAAGTTTTTTCCTAAGGCCACCTCCGCCTTTTCTAGGTAGATGTTCTGAGGTGCCACAACGAATCCTCCCTCTTTGTCGGACAATAACAGTTTCATATTGTTGCGATGAAAGTGGCCCACAATGTTTGAAAGTTTAATTTCGCTTGCACGATTAGGACCCACCCTCAGTAACACATCAACGCAGTCATCGATGCATCGCGGCCTGTCATTTTCTCGAGCTTTCGCCGCGATGTCATGGACAGTAGATAACAGGTGGGCACCTTGCCTTGTAGGCGTCGTACAGAATTTTGGACCCTTCTCAAGGACCTTACCTAGGTGTGCAGGAAGCGACGCATTCCCCAGCACGGTGACACACTCGCCTTGGCGTTCCTTGTTTTTGGTGCGGAGATGTTTCAGGTGTGGGATGTAGGACCACCAGAGGAAATCAGTCATCTGGCTTGCTGAACGCAGAAAGTGGTTGTACCTTGACCACTGGGCACTGTTCGAACATCCACAGCCAGCTAGAACCTTGAGGCACATACGATAAAATCGTACCTGCCTCCACAACTTGTCCTGTGTAGTCTCTCTCTTGTCCTTGTCCTTCGCGCTTTTTAATTTTCGTAATGATCACCCATTTCTGCTGAAGCCAACTCATTTCCGTTGCTGTACGTCGCTCCTCGCCGGTTGTCGCGGCATAGTGGTCAAGTTAGTAGACTCTCCTTCACCGTTACCTTGGATTGAATCCTGACGTGGATGCTGCTGCGCTTTCTATTGCAAACCGAAGTAGCAGAACATCGCGTTCTTTGTCGAACCGGACACGTTTTTCTTCACGTTCCTGTCGCACCCACGCTCTTTCTTTTCGTAATCTAGCGATTTCATCCTCCATACACTTCTTCAACTGGTCTCCCTGATAACCCAATTTATTTCCTACCACCATTAAACGCTCGTTCTCGATGACGGACGAAGTGATCCAATTAAAGTGATGGCAAATGGGATCATGGCAGGCTCGTCACAAAATGTCACGTCCGCCCGGTCTCACATAATTAATTATTGAGACAAGACCAGGGCCATAATCTGGACACTTGGCGAAAAAGTTGAGAAATCTTGCCGTATTACCGACGCCGCACTTGACCTTGGTGCCGCCAATCAATGCCGCCGGATTTCTCGCCGCGTTTCCCGCCAAGTGTCCAGATTAGGGCCCCAGGTGAAACAAAGACACGTCATAGGTGTTGAAATAATTAGGGTAAATCAGAAGGTAATTATCAATCAAAGAAAATAAAAGTTTTAAAGCAAACCAGAGTCCCCGTGGTCAAGTCCCCACTAAAGCTCGACTCACGCCTGACGTGGTAGCTACAGAAGCTTTGCCGACTTCGGTGTGGCTTCAGGAATCGGAGTGTTGCCGGGTTTGTTGTGGCTTCAGGACCTGGAGCGTTGCCGGTTTCGGTGAGGCTTCATGGAACCGGAGCGTTGCCGGTTTCAAGAAGCGTCGGGTCAGAACAGCAACACAAGCGCCGTTTCTCCCGATCCTCTTCTTTTATTGTTCTCCTCTCTTTGTTCTTCTCTCTCTTCCTACCTCCACACCCAAGATACTAGTGCTTATCGCGATAGCAAAGTTACACTGCGCTCGTTCTGCCCATCTTAAAGTAATGCTCCCCAATCTCGTATCCTCGATCCAGATTAACAGATTGACTTCGGAGCAGATATAGGGAAAAGCTGCGTACATGATTTTCGCACGAAGCCTTCCTTGTTCCCCGTCTCCAGTCAATGCTTATCTCGATGAGGCAACTCCGCAGAACGACAGGCTGAAATAAGCTCACGGCCAGAAGCAATATGACCACCCTGAGACTTTTAGAAACAATCATTGTTCAAGAAATACCCTACGATGATCATTTAAGTATTGTCCCACGTAAGAACAATCGCCCCATCCAACCGGAATTCCTGTTGGCGCGAACGGAGCTACACGCAGGCTCGTGCCTTGTACGTGGTGCACAGCTTAGGCGGTTGATGCCAAAAAGAATAACCAAGATGCCTATCTGTGACCGACCTGATATTCCGCAACATTGTAGCGAAGTTGGCACACACCTACGATTAACTGAGACCCATCCTCTTGTGATACTCTACTGCACATCATCTCAGCCCCACCCTTCATTATATCATTAATGTATATGATCATTTTCAAACCTAGTCTGGACTCACAGTCATTTATTGAAGGGGTTGCTCGCCCTTGCTGTGGCGCCTGCGCTTTCAAGAGCGAATAAATACCTACCTGCCTAACGTTCCTCCGCACAAATGTACTTACATCTAATTAATGTTTTTGCTACTGCACAGAACTCGAGTGAACAGTTCTCCCAAATAAACGACGTACTTTGAGCGTGTCATTTCAGTCGAGTTTTAAATATTTTGTTTGTGATATTATTGCATGCCCATATATTTATACTCCCACAACGATGCGACAGCACTAACATGTTAACAGCGTCTCCCCATACTATCCTTTATTTCCGAGTAGCAGATCAAGGTAGTTTGCCCTGACTGAGCACTATGTTTTCTGCTGTTCTACTCATATCGACGGAATAAATATTGAACCAAAGGAAAGATTGTTCAACTATGTAAAACTACGCAAAAGCAATAAAGGAGAATGACAGTAGCTGTAAAAACGAAGATGTCACTGAAAAAAACGAGGGCTTACGGAAAGAACTGAGATTGTAAAACATGGAGGGAAGAATTATCACACAAAAGACAACGAGCTCCGGGCGTGCTACAAAATTTAGTCTAAATAGCTGTCTACTGAATATGACAAAACATTGGTAAGAAACGTGAGTAAATAGAGAGAAGGCATGGACAAAAACGTTTCGCTTGGTCTGCGAATAATAAAGTGTGCTTGTGGTGGGTGTAACTTAATCAGAACCATACCGAGACATCGGCATTATGTTGCAGTCTTTACATTTTTTGTCATCAAAAACATACAGGAACATCACTTAGGGTGCTGACGTACAGAGCTCGACACAGTCACATTTTGTACGAAAGCTTACGAGCGTTGCAAGTCAAAATGTTTACCACAATATTCGGTGCTCTTACTCGTCCATATTGCTCTACGGGCACACCAGTAGTTTTGCTGTAGGTTGCACTAAAAAGCTAGGCTCCGATTCCGAAAAAAAAAAAAAAAAACACGTGGAAGGATCGTAAGAATATAAGGGTCGGAATTCAGCCGTATCCGTTAAGGCACTGTTATAAACTGTTTTTTTTTTCTGTACGGCCCAATAAATGCACGCTAAGAGACCAAATACGTACCTCATTTCGCCCCGCTGCCTTGTCTTTCTGCATGAAAAATTCCTCCTGCTGTGATTAGTGCTCAGATTGCAAAGCGTTGGCCTGATGAACACTCTGTTCCCACTCCCGACGTACATTTCGGACACATAAATGCCTAAATTAGGTACATGTAAACTGTACCCAAATACAAATAATACTTTTCATATGAGCATGGTATAACCTAATTTCGATGTGCGATGAGCCAGCGGATTATCCTCATGAGATCGTCTGAGTGCTATAGAGACGATTGAAGTTTTCAAGGGTGGTACGTATTTGAGACTGATATACAAGCAAGGCACTTTAAAGGCGGGGGGTGGAGTCAACAATCTGTCAATTGAAACGTAGTCTGGCTTCTATGTTATTTTTCTTTTGAGAAGCATGAGCTGCCGATGAAGGACGGGCCAAACTAGGGTGGACCATAAAACAAAAAAAGGTGCGAACGACGCGTGGAAGTACGATATCACTCCCATTTAATGGTAGTTAGCTGCTGCGTTTTCTTTTTTTCTATTTCAACTTATAACACATAACCAGGCAGAAAGTTCGTATAGAAAAGGAGGGAGAAAAACGGGTGTTTCTACGGTGCTTCGATGCAACTATGTCAACATGCAATATAATTTTGACCTTTCTTCGATGAACCATGTTCCACTCATTTATTTTGATGAACCTTGTTCACTTAATCAGCCTTAGGTTGTAGAATAACGAGCCCACCTTTTGCATTCCTTGACACCAGCCAAACGCTGTTTGTTTGCGAGGCGTTCTAAAGAGGACACTTTATTGTAAGGCATTCTGACGACCTCAACACTTCCAACAAAAGTATGTCTTCTTTCATAGGTTGGAACCATACATGGATAGTTTTGGCGTTCCCCTTGTATCGAGCGAGCCTATAAGCATCTACACCTCTCTTTAAATTTTTGTATAAATTATGTCTCTCTTTAAATCACCTATCCAATCAGTTTTATGTATTATTACAAAATAATTATTATCATCATCATGATCAATACGAAATTATAATCCCAAAACCTACGTTTTTCTGACTATAACTTGGGTTCCGCGTTTTTGGTTTTTATTTTTTTCAAAATTCGGCGTACTTCTTTTTCAATGTCTCATTTGAAAAATTAAATTCCCGTTTTTTTTTCGGGTGTCTATTTATTCCCCAAAAAGCTTGGCCGTTTTTATTTGGCGAATAAGGAGAGAACAACATCGGGCACCGGATCAGATGATCCTTGCAGCTGTGATATTTGTGATTACTCAAAGAATAACAGCACATATACGTGCGTGGTCTTCGCTACGACTTCCGTCTGGACACACCTCAAAATCGCGGAATTCGCGGGCATAACTTCTTCAGCGTGCTTCTTTTTCCTTCCTATTCTGACGACGTGACCGTTTGAGGTGATGATCGTGCACAAACGCAGCGCGAATGGCAACAAAAAAATCTATTGTATTTACGTGCTTAATTAGAGGGAAGTTTGAGAGAGGGTGTTAAGAAAGTCTTGATTGACGGCTTTTCTCGATGTCCTCTGAAGTACCGACAGCGGAAAACCCCTACACTAGGCCCACATCCGAACTTTCATTTCTAGAACTGGGAACTTTGACAATACACTAATCCCGATCACAGAAAGGACATAGATGTCCTGCGTAAGACCGATCCAAGACATCTTTTGTTGCATGTTGAACCTTGGAAGAGGGCAATCACGAAGGCGCTACACAACACTACTCGTCGAACCTTGCAAAAAGCCCTCTCTCCCTCCCCTCCTCCCCCACCCACCTTGACGCGGCCCAAAAAACGGTTAAGCAACCGGAATTTAAGAAAACGGATTTAGACGTAATTTTATCCGTTTTTGTTGGCTTAAATTGAAAACGCCGAAAACGCCGGGATTTGGAGCCGGCACGCTTGCAGACATGCACCTAACGACACTGTTGGTTATGCAGGTTCTTAACCCTATCGGATCGGCGTTCTTGCTCGGCGTGGCTGGCGAGCGGGCAGTGTTCCCGCTATCGCCAGAACCATTTTCGACAACCGTATTCGGATGGCACGTACCGACAAACAACAACAAGAGCGGACTGCCAGTCATCAGCGACTTCAAGCATCGTCTTGATAAAGCCCTCGCCGACAACGGTCCACCAGTCTGCTTCGAGCATCGACGGCCACGTGACATCTACCGACCCTACTTAAGCGCGCAGCACTTCGGCTTCGTGGGATTTGGAGCCGGCACGCTTGCAGACATGCACCTAACGACACTGTTGGTTATGCAGGTTAGTTCATACTACCCTATTCAAGTGCATAAACTGTTGTATGCGTTGCCGGCTCCTCCCATGACAAGTGCTATTTCCCACTGTCGCAAACCGAGTGTGTTTTGCGCGATCGTCTCGTAGAAATTTTCGCCTTTTTGCGAATCGGGTGCTGTACTTGATTCTTCTCCTGTTACTTTCCGGTGATGTTGAACTCAATCCTGGACCTTTTACTGCAGAAGAAATGGACCTGCTTAGAGGTCTTCAAAGTGGCCAGGCAATAATCATGAGCAAGCTAGATACTATCGACACTAGGTTAGCCAAACAGGAAGCTATGTTGACGGAAGTAAACAAAAGGCTCTGTGTAACCGAGGGGCAGGTCGAAGCGGTTAATAAACTAGTGTCTGAACAAGCAAACGCAATAAGAGACCTTGCACAACAAGTAGCTCATCTGAGAATCAAAAATGTTGACCTCGAAAACAGAAGTCGCAGACAAAATCTTGTCTTTTACGGAATAGATGACGACAACCATTCGGAAACGTGGAACCAGTCGGAAAGCTTGGTTAAAAGTATTTGCAAGGCCAGTTTGGGGATCGAACTAAAGACGGTTCAAAGAGCACACCGTGTTGGGCGATACAATGAAAAGTTTAAAAGGCCAATCATTGTAAATTTCGCATCTTATAAGGAACAACAGGACGTCTTGTCAAACGCTAAGAAGTTCAAGGGGTCGTCCTACAGCGTTGATAATGATTATTCCCCTGAGACCCGAGATATTCGAAAGCGACTGTGGGAATACGCGAAGGTTAAAAAAGCAGATAGTAATAACAAGGTAAAGCTAACTTATGATAAGCTTGTTATTAACGGAAAGACTTTCACATGGGACACAGAAAAAGAAGAGGTCGTTCCACTCTTGAAACAATGACGCCACAGTAAGAATAAGAAAAATGCTTGCCGCGATCTGGTTGCTGTCGTAATAAACTGCAGAAGTGTAATAAACAAAGTTGATGAGTTCACTGCCCTGCTCGAGTCTGTAAAAGCTGATATCGTATTTGGCACAGAATCGTGGCTGAACCCGACTATCGCCGATAGTGAGGTGTTTCCAAACGAATTTATTGTTTATCGGAAGGATAGGCCCAGCCTCGGGGGAGGCGTTTTTTTGCTAGTTCATTCCTCTCTAAAATCATCTAGGCTAGATATTGATCATGACGATGTCGAGTCAATTTGGTGCTCAGTTACTTTATCTGACAATTCGTCGTACGCTGTCGGAACGTTTTATCGGCCACCGAATTCAGATTTAAAGACGTTACAGTCGTTGTTTGAAATCGTTTCGGAGGCCTCTCGGCACCCTATTTTACTTGCAGGTGACTTTAACCTGCCAGAATTGAAATGGAATGATGGCACTTGTTCATGCAAAGTTAGTAGTCGCATTAACCTAGAAATGAAGAACATCGTAGATACTTATGGACTGTTACAATATGTAAAGGATCCAACTCGGAATAATAACATATTAGACCTTTTGTTTTGTAGTTCACCCAACCTTATAGATTCCGTCACCATTATACCAGGAATAAGTGATCATAAAGCCGTCATTGCAAGCGTCAAATCAGGAATCATCCGACCGACGACATGCGCATCAAGGAAAGTTTTTTCTTCGAAAAAGGCGACTATACTAGTATATCTCAGCAGCTGCTTGACCACTTGCCGGTCTTTGAATGCCTAGCTGAGGATTACGACGTCCACAAATTATGGTGTGTATTTAAGAACAAGCTGCTTGAACTTATGAACCGTTATGTTCCAAGCATAGATTCTACCAGACTCAAAAAAAGAAAAAAACCCTGGGTGACTTCACGTATTCTAAGGATAATTAAAAAAAGAAGGAGAGCATTTCTCAAGTATAAGAAAACTAGAAGTAACAATCACTTGAAGAGATTATCTGAAGTAGCGCAGGAGTATAAATTATCTATAAAAATTGCGAAAGAAGGATATTTTAAAAGACTTAACGACAGGATGAAAACTAGCCCTAAACTTTTTTGGCAGTTTATAAAAGGCTGTGGATCAGATGTCTTAGGAATAAACGAAATTGTGCACAACCATCATGTCCTCTTAGACGATACTGAAAAGGCTACGTGCTTGAATGATTACTTTCAATCGATCTTCCTACCTAAAGATAGCAGCTGTCCTCCAGCACAAGCAAGTGCCATCCCGTTAATGGAGCCAATTGAACTAAGCGTGAGGGGCATCGAGTTGCTTTTAAGAAACATTGACGAAACTAAGGCAAATGGCCCTGATCGTATTTCTCCACGTATACTAAAGCGTTGTGCCGGACCTATTTCGTTGTATCTTCATGTAATCTACGAAAAGTCACTCTCCACTGGTATCCTACCAGACGATTGGAAAATCGCCCATGTTGTCCCTATTCATAAAGGTGGTTCAAAAAAGAGGTTTCAAACTACAGACCAATATCACTAACAGCCATCTCATGCAAAATTATTGAACATGTTTTATATACAGGAATAATGAAACATATAACGAACAACAGCATATTAATTAATCAACAACACGGGTTTCGTAAAGGCCTATCTTGCACGACACAGCTTGTAGAATTTTACCATGAACTGGCGTCCAATGTTGACGATGGAGGGCAAACGGATTGTGTTTTTCTTGACTTCCGTAAGGCGTTCGACACTGTGTCGCATCCGCTCCTTCTTAGTAAACTAGAGTCGTTAAACTTAGACTCAAGTGTGTTCCGATGGATCGAAAATTATTTATTTCAACGTCGCCAATGTGTTGTCTTGAACGGAAAAAGTTCGGAGTATGTTAACGTAACGTCAGGAGTCCCACAAGGCTCGGTCCTGGGACCACTTTTGTTTTTAATTTATGTAAACGATATTTCTGTGGGAATTTCCTC